>JAGXJF010001014.1:0-31438 GCA_019208055.1 Stipa capillata | reverse complement strand
ATCTTGCGTGGAGTCGTAAGCCGGGTGGTCTCTTTCTTTAGGCTCTTTTATAACAACGCGAAGAACCGGAAAAGAGAACGACAAAAGAAATTATAAGGTTCAGCATGTATGCATGATAAATGATGTCAAACATGCATGTCATTTTATGCGATTGTATGAGGAGGGTTAAAGATTACCAGCCTAAATAGATAATCATGGTCTGTAATGTGAGTATTAGGGAAGTATTTAGAAGTACAAACCTAACGCCACTGAAAACGTCCGGTTTAGAGTTACTATCGCGAAGATAGGGTTTATCGAAAAGCGTCGCGTAACGAGAGGGAACACTAGAGTTTACGCCAAGTGACCAAGATATCGATTGAAGTTCTGGAAATTGTGTTTAAGCCAAATTGCAGAAATCTCATAAGGTTTTCATTGATATAAAGTTTGCTAAATTTGGAGTTACGGTTCAAAAGTTACGCATTATGGAAAATCATCGTCCGAATTGCGAGGAACTACTTTAAACTCAATGTGGCTCAAATTTACATTTCAAATCTTGAAGTTTTATTCCAGCCATGTTGTAGATAATTTCATAAGCTTTCCAAATATATAAAATTGTTGCAATCGGATCTACGGTTTGAAAGTTATCGCAATTTGAAATTTGTCGGAAACCCTAAATCAAACCCTAATGCTAAGTGTACCCGAACCATCCTCTCTCTCTCTGCGCTTCAGATCCAACCCTGCTAAACCCACCCGAGAAACTACCCCATAAACCTAACTCATAACCGTACCGAGCTGACCAGTGGGTCCTACTCGTCAGCCGGAGAGGAGCTTGGGAACCAATCAAAATGCGCCACGTTGCCTCCTTTTCTCTCCCTCTCAATCTCTCTCTTCTCTCTCTCGGGTCCGGCCGGAAAAACCGCCCGGCGGCGGAGCTCTCGCCGGAGAGCTCACCGGAGCTAGCTCTGGAGCTCGGCTAAGCTCAGGGAAGTGGCCAGGTGGCCGGGAGCTCACCCTGGAGAGGATGCACCGGCGTGGGGAAGCAAGGGAGGTCCGAGGGAGGCCGGCGACGAGGGAGACGGCGGTGGAGCTTCGGGGGGTCGCGGCTGGGCTGCTCCGGGCGTGGATCTGCGAAGGGGAGAACACGGGGACGTTAGGGAGGAGATGGAGAGGCTCGGGGAAGAAGAAATGGAGCTCGGGGGCCGCTAGAACCGCAAGGGGAGCTCGCCGGAGTTGTGACCGCACGCGGAGAAGAAGAAGATGGCGGAGACCTTCCGAGCACTGATCTGCGGAAAAGAAGAGGGAGGAGGTGAGGAAAGTGTGCATGAACTTGGGGAGAAGGGATAGGAGGTCGGGACTCACCGGAGGGAGCGGGATTGCTCACCGGAGGTGAGGAGGCTGGCGGCGCCGGTGAGCAATTGTGCTTGGGAGGAGGGGGAAACAGGAGCTAGGGTTTCTGGAAGGGGAGGAAGGAGAGGAGGCCGGTCGGGACGGCCCTTTTAAAGGACGGCGGCTATCGGAGAGAGAAGGGGAGGGGAGCAGCGCCGCCCCTCTCGGCCTCCCGTCGGCGGCGACGTGGAGACGCCGGCCTGGCAGGCGGGACCCGGCGGCAGGGAGAGAGGAGGAGGCGGGGGACGCTGGCAGGTGGGGCCGGGATGACAGGGGGAGAAGGGGGGTTCCGGCGGGATGAAGTGGGCTGACCGAGGCGGCCCAAAGGGCCTCGGCCTTTTCGTTTTCTTTTAACATTTTCCCTTTTTCTTTTTATGTAACTACAGGGTTAGTATTTGCGTCATTTTATGTATAAAAATAGGTCCAAAAATTATGAAATTTTTACAGGGGCTTCAACATATTATTTGGGACCTACTGGAAGGATTTGAATCAATTTGCGCATTGTTTGGCCTATGTTCACATTCAAATTTGAATTAGGGCTTTATTTTGGATTTGCACTATAGCTAAGCCCTAGACATATCCAAAAATTCTAAAAATTGGCCAGGGGCTAGGGTATCCACTTTGGAAGATATTCATGGAATTTGGAGACTTTTCATCTAATAGGAATTGCTCTATCATCGAAAACCTAATTCTGGCACTTTTAGGGTTTTGGGGGTTAGGGGTGATGATTCATCGAAGTGTTCGATGATTACCTCCACTCCTATTGACAACTTTGTTATTTGAAAACTCAAACAAGTTGATTGGTGTTTGTATAATTTCCACTGAGTATGAGATATGTACATATTCTATAAAGTATAACTATATCATATTCAAGTTTAAATAAGGTGCGTGTGGGGATGATGACATGTATGCATGAATGCAAGCGAACACTTAGTTTTGTTAAAATTGGGTATTACACCTTACCTATTCTTTATCCTATCTTACCTATGCAGATGTCTGGATCTGGTAATCAGCCTGAGGATATCACAGATGATCTTCCCTGTGCCATCAGAACTCAGATCATGAAAATGAAAAACCAAGAAGAATGGGAGGCAGAGAAAGCAAGGAGACTTGCTAAGAAACTTGATGCTGAGGAGAAAGCCAAGAGAGCTGCTATAATCCCCTTGTCTCCAGGATGAAAGAGCTTGAAGCTGTAAAAACTGACAAGAAGCAAAAGCAAAAACAGGAGAGAAAGAAGCTTGCAGATGAAAAAAAAGCCAGAATAGCTGAAGCTAAGAAGGAGAAGACAGAAGAGAAAGCTAAGAAAGCTTCTGCCAAAGATGCAGCCATCAAAGCTAAGAGGGCACCGGTTGTGGACACCCTCAAGAGAACCAGAGCTGTTGGTGAACCAGCTGACCTATCTTTGAGCAATATTCCTAAGAAGCCTCGATCAGAAGCTGTTATTGAATCTAGCAAGGCTAAGAGTAAGAAACAGGAAGAAGAGGATGTATGGAAAGCTGAAGCTGCGAAGAGAAAATCTCATAGTGCTCTAGCCAAAGAACTGCATGATCTAATTGGGATGTTGCCGGCTGCTTCAGGAGCCGAAAGAGATGCTTTAAATTCAAAGATTCAAGATCTCAAGAAATTAATCTTTGATTCTCCTGATGTGCCTAAAGACGTCTCAGTTCAAAAGGATATATGAAAAAAAGACAAGGCAATCAATGAAGAGATTCATGAGCTGCTGAGAAGAGAAGAGAAAGCTGTAGGAGATGAGAAAACAGCTCTAATTCTGTAAATGGAACTCCTTGTATCTCAGCTCTCAATGCAGTATAAACAATTATGGCGCAAATATCATGATAACAAGCTGCAAAGAAGGATAGATGCCTTCACAATGGAATTGAGCTCCTGCTCAGATGAAGCTCGTAAGAAGATCTTGCAGGATGAGATAGCTGCAGTCAATTCAAGGATCAACAGGATTGATGTTCAACTGTCCCTATCTCAGCAGTCCCTCTGCAACAAGAAAGTGCTCCTGCTCTTCAGTCGAGTGTGCCAACTGAGTCTCAGGCTGTATCCTCAGCTGGGCTAGAGATTGTTCCCACAGAAGTAGAAATCCATCAGAAAACTGCTCTTGAATCTATAGAAGATATTCTTGCAGAGCTAGATTCCAGTGGAAAGCAGCTAGAAAAGAGTCTAGATGATTCTATGACCCAGCTTAGAACATCCTTCGAAGCTAATCCACCTGTGTCTCAAGCAGATCCCTCAGCTGGAATATCAGTAAGCATGGGATCAGTATTCCAGTTCCTATCTGATTTAGTACTTGCTCAAGGAGACCAAGAGCTCACTGATCAAGAGAGAGCAGTGACATCTTCAGCACCAGAGTCTGCACCAAAACAACCAACTGAGTCTCAGGCTGAATCAGCTGAGTCTCAGTCAGATGGATCAGATGACTCTTACTCGAGCTCAAGTGACCCTCATCCTCCCTCTCCTCGCAGGAAGAAACAAAAGCCAGATGATTCAGATGAAGAATATGAGGGTATGGAAGAAGATGTTGAAGAAGAAGATTCTGAAAAAGAAGCTGAAAATGCCACATCTTTCTCTGACTCAGAAGCCAGTTCAACTGAACCTCAGGAGGGAGACTCAGGTGAGTCTCTGGAAGTCAAATATGCTGCAATCTTTGCTAAGCTGCCAGGACAAACTCTCAAGAGATGAAATTTCTGTCTGCAGCAACACACAAGAAGCTTTCAAAGGCAGATGCTAGTCTGGCTATCATAAATTTGGACACAAGAAGCACCTCAAACTACACTGCCATGAAAACAACAAATCCATATTTGACAGCGAAGGCAATATCAAGAAGAGGAGGTGTAATGATCAAAGATTTTGGAATGATCAGCAGCAATCTAGCTATCATCTCCTGATACCCAAGAAAGGTTTTGTTGACAGCATGCCCATAGATTGGGCAAATCTTGCCAAAAATGGTTTGGGCGATCTAAAAGATATCTTTGCTGCTGTTCAATTAGATCAAATCTGCAGCATAAACCAAGAATATGATTCTGAAGTAATCAAGGAATTCTATGCCACAGTATTCATTGAGCAAGATCACCAAGATTTTATGCTATGGATGACCATAGGTCAGTTGCTGTGCATCACAGCTCCAGAATTTGCTGAACTGTTCAACTTGCCATCAGGGCCCAAGCTACCAAAGATAAGCATCTCCAAAAGGTCAGAAGATGACAAAATCTTGCAACCAGATTGGGTGCCAAATGAAACAAGGCAGAAATTCTTTCCCACTGACTTTGTGCTCCCTCAGTCAAAGGTGTAGTCCCCAGTATATTCAGAACTTTAAGGGACTCATGAAGACACCAAAACACATTGTGAAGATTTTAAATGTGTCTATCTGTGCAAAGGGTGGAGGAAACTGATGCTATCTATAACCCAGTCTGGAGAATTCTTGAGCTGATTGCAAAGAAGGAAAAGTTTGATGTTGCCCGATATATCTTCTCTGAGATCAATGAATGCCAGAAGAACAAAACAGACAAGATGAGATATGGCTCATACTTAATGCATATGATCCTTCAGAGAATATCTTTAGCACCTTCATCTTTTTCCTTTGACAAGAAGTGTTATCTCAGCAAATTCAAACCCCAGAAGGATGATAATGAAGATGAGAAACCCTTCTACAACATTCTCGATGTCTCTCAGCCCAGTGCCTCAGTGCCACCTGAGCCAGCTCCCAGAGCCTCAGTCAGAGTTTCTCAGCCAGCAGTGATACCCCAAGCAGATCTACCTGAGCCTCAGGTGTCTCCTGCCCGAGATTCAGCTAGGAAACCATCTCCTCCTGCTGAGCTTCAGGCTTCAGTCTCAGTTGGCCTCTCCTCAGATAGTGTGCCCATGATTCAACGTCTGGACAACCCTGCTGCAGTTGATGCTTTTATCAAGAAGGTTGTGCCAGTCCAAATTTCTGCTATCAAGAGAAGGCAAGATGAGCTACAGCAAGAAATGGCCGAGCTGAAGAATGAACCCAAGGCTGATATGGCAGATCTCAAGGCTTCAGTCAGCAGCAAGTTTGATCAGATTTTATCCCTTCTGCAACAGAAGCCAGCTCCCTGAAGATCTTCCTCCTATCTCCTTTTAGTGTTTTGTGGCAAAGGGGGAGAGATTAGATTCAGGGGGAGAGATTAGAGAGCATATGTATGAGTAAAAAGGGCTAAGGGCTAGGCATTTGTGTGTGCATGTATGTCAAGACATTTTCTGTTTCTCATATGATGCTCTGATACATTTTGGATGCTCTGATACATATTGCTGATATCTATTTGCTTTGGATGCTCTGATACATATTGATTCTTCATATGCTCCAATACATATTGCTGATATCTGATACATTTTGGATGCTCTGATACATATTGATTATTCATATGCTCTGATACATATTGCTGATATCTATTTATCTATTTGCTCTGATAATATCTATTTTAAGAGAATTTAGATTTGTACTCAAGCATGCTATTCCTTGTACATCTGTTGCCGAGTACTTATTCAACATGACTGCTATTCTCCGCTGTGCTTAATCTTTCAGACATGTTCATGGCAATCCTGTTTAGCATTTACTCTCCATGTTTAAACAGAACTGTGCATTTGTATACAAACTCAAATCTCTCATATGCACAGCTTTAGGGGGAGTATATACTAAACTTGGTTGAATGGCATACCCTTTTATACATCTAATGCTATGTTTAAAGGGGTTGCCACTAACCACCAAAAAGAGGGAGATTGAAAGTGCATCCAGTCCCAAGGAGTGTGGGAGGATGATTATCTAGCCCCAAGGTTTGGTTTTGATGGTTAATGGCAACCCTCACCTGTATCTAACGTTTACAATGAGTGTGAACAGGAGTTTAGATGAACAGGTGATCGATCAAGACAACATCTGAGTGATGATGAGGCCTAAAAAGAGCAAGGAACCATGAAGGTCAGAAGGGCTAGCTGAGCTACTCTCCTGAGGCTCAGTTGCGAAGAAGCCGAGGCTGTGCTCGAGGGCAAGCGAGGTGATGGTGGCTTGATGGAGTTCAAGGACCGTGACTGCAAGCTGGATAAGACCTGGAGGAGCTAGGAAGCTAGTGGATCTGCGTCAAGGGGTTCACTGTGCGTCTTCAAGGGCTGTCGTCTTCAGATTGTTAGCTTGGAACCAGTGCCAAGATTCTGAGCGAGCTGGTCAGTGGCAGTGGTGAGTCCACTGTCTTCCTGAATCAGTTTTAGGCTTGTAGTGAGCCGGCCAATGTTGTGCTCAGGTGCTGCCTGAGGCAACCGAGTCCACCTGAGTTTGGCATCTGAGACTCAGGTGGGTAGCTCAGCCGTGGCTAGTAGGTTACCTAGTGTATGTTAGCTGAGTCTCAGATAGGTGTGTCTGGTGGCTTTTTGTCTGACGTGGCATGAGGGTAACGGCTAGCTGCCAGGGACCCTATAAATAGGGAACCTGGGGAGGTTTCGACCTCAACCTTTACCTCTACCATAGAAAGCACCTTGCTGTCTGAAGAAAGAGCTCTTAGTCTCCGAGAGAGTGTTGCCTATGGCATCCACAGTGAGAAAGAGTTGCTTTGCATCCTGAGTGCTTCAGAACTGAGAGAGTTCATGGTACTGGTTCCTCCAAGAGTCTGAGAGAGCTCTTGGAGTTCGTCTGCTCCAAGACCGGGAAGTTGGAGCCGTTTGTGAGCAAGCCAAGTCTTGTGTGGCTGCCTCCAAGCGTTTGTGAAGGCGATTTGGGTCTGCCTGTCTCGCTGCGGTGAGATCAAAAAGATTCCACACAAGATAAGTGAACGAGGAAAGAGCACGGTTCAGTGCCGGCTGTGAAAGCAGCTTCCTCAACGGAGACGTACCATTTTGCTAAAGTGGGAACTTCGGTAAAACAAACCCTTATGTCTTCTCACTTATTTGTTTGGTTTGTGTTCACTTGTGCTGATATTTATTGCTCACTCTCTGCTGCACACAACTGAGTTTCTCACTTGAGACTCAGTTGACACCTAGAGCAAGTTGTCTCCTTCACCTTTTTGTCTATCTGTTGCACCCAGCTGAGTCACTCACCTGAGACTCAGTTGACACATAGTTGTCTCTGCTCTGCACTGATTGCATTTATCTGAGTTATCTATCTAAGAGTCAATTGCCTGAGTCAGTTGCTTAGGATTGGCCCATTTATTTTGAGTAAAGCCCACTAGGTTTTAATTTTATAGAGCCGACCTATTCACCCCCCCTCTAGTCGACTCCTGAGATCCTTTCACCTTCGATTGTGTTCAACAACCAGTTGTAGAGACCACTATCGGAACCCCAATTTATCATTATGCTTTATCTATATCTGTAATTTCAGATTGCTTCTTCATAGTTCTTGCTTGTTATCCGATTGGCTGCAGGGATTAGAACCTCATGTTCAAGGTTGACTGTGTTCCCAACAGCAGCGATTTCGTTTGGAGTTGGTTTAGCGATTCTAAAGCACACCGTCTCGTACGGTTGTAGTCGGATCGTCAAAGTCATATCCACTCAAATCGATCTCGTGTTCTCTTCAAAAGATTGGGACAGCCTAGTGCTCATCAGACTGTATCAGAGCAAACTAAGTTGCTCGTATATTAGTTTATTTGTTTCTTCCTATCCCCACATATAGCTAGAAGTTTTTAAAAAATTATCTTTTCCAAACCAATCTGAGCTTACAATTCTCAATCTAATATTTTGCACTATTGAATCTTTGTTGCATTAATTGTGCTAATTTGCTGGTCCTAGATTGGTTCATGTTAGCATTTCCCTACTAGATGAAACCTCTCTTTTGTGTTTTTCCATTCCCGCTACAATTTTGTTCTTCCAGTTCATCCGTTGGTCTGCTCAACGGAGAGAATAAAAAAATATAAAAGAAAGATATAAGAGTTGCTGTGACAAGGATCACCACCGCCATCGCTCCCTTGAGGAGAAGGACTACTACAGGATTTGGTGGCGACGACTTTGACCATCCGAATACATCGTATGACGATGATGCAAGAAGGTTACTGATGATATTAAAAGCACGATGTTCTAATCCCTACGAGCAATCGAAGAACAAGCAAGAATTATGACAATAGCAATATAAAATTACAAATATGGATGAAGAACTAGATAAATTGGTGTTCTGAAAAACAGTCTAGACAAACAGTCGTTGGACACAATCGATGGACTTGAAGATACAGCGTGGCTCAACTTTTAACTAAACAAACCCAACTGTTTCTGTAGACTCTAAGAGGTATTTATGTGGAGGACCAAGGGAAGGATGTGGGGGATGAGGGGATTTCGGCCAAGGGGTGTAGGAAACCCCTAGGAATCTTTCGGATTCCTCTTGGACCTATTTTATTACAAGACCTGAGCCCAGGTTGAGGTGCATAACCCCTCTGCAGCCCCATTTTGACTGCTGAATTTTTGAAGTGTTGGAAACGTGGCATGAGTGTGTGACATCTTGACATGGGTGTAGATTCATGCCACACTTCATCTTCATCTCATGGAGGCATGGCTTGCATCACTCTCTTGATGCTCCTTGTCTTGGCTTGGGCTTGAATCTTCTTTTGAACAAAATATGGTCATACTGGAGGGGCCATGCTCTCATCATCCTCTCATTCTTGACAAGAAAGCCATCCTCGGCATTGCTTAATCTGAATATGCTAACAAAAGAGTCAAGGTGTATGCATGGTATATGTATATGTCATCTGTTTTAATTCCTCTTCTTTGGTTGCACAATTGATGTCGTTATGCTTCAACAATTATAATATCTTATGACGTGAATATGGACCGGGTTAGCACTTCTAAAATTAAGCATGGAATAAAATCTCTCACAGAAATTGTTGCAACTAATTTCGCAAGTATAAGTGAAGCATTCAAATATATCATCTGTTTTGCAATTTTCATCATTAAATGATCCCAATATAGGTGAATACACATTAATGGTACCCAATAAACAAGTTATAACATGCTAAAATTTAGAGCAAAATAATACACTAACATTAAAACAATCATGTAACAAGCTATTTGACATATAATCAACACTAATATTAGAGGTCACATCAAAACAATTAAGCATGTGCATCATTTTATTCTCTTTCGAAATAGAAGGTTGATCATATTTGATGTAAATGCTATGCACCAAAAACTCATTGTCTACATAATACTATCCGATCAAGTTAAATTTAAAATAATGGGCATAAACACTTTTCAAATATGTGAATCATGTGATTTGAGCAACTTTATTTCTAGCATATGACAATGGCATTGTAGTATCCCATTTTGGAATCTTGTAATACATGCTTGCACAAAAATCCGAGGAAATCAAAACCCTAGTTTATCATCTTTCCACGCATGCATATAAATCACCCATGTATGGTTCAAGTCAAAAGTTCAAAATTTTGAACATGAGATCAATCTAAGACTGGCCCTATAAAAAATTTTAAATAAAAAGGGGTTAAATTACCTATTTTGATAAATATTTTGCTAAATAGAAACTATTTTGCATGGAATAATAATCTAAAAGTAATTATTTTTACTTACAAATAATTCCCAAAGGGCAACAAATATCACAGAGGTACTTTGAATTTTTCTCAACTTTTTAATCTCATTTGAATCACTTTTAGTTCAAATTCTAAACCTAAAACAAAAACAGAAAAGAAAATAACAAAAGAATAAAGAAAAGAAGGCTTACCTACGAAATGGGCCGCTCGGCCTAGTCGCGCACTTGGCTGGGCCGAAGCCAGCACTCCCTTGTGCATCGAACTAGCAAGCCTGCCCCTCCACCTCCTGCTGACATGCAGGTCCCACCCGCAAGCGCCACTCCATGCAGGCGTTGGTGCCTTCGCATACCGACAGCATGCTTATGCCTCACCTCCTCGTGTATAAGGCCTGGGCTTGGTTTCTTCTAATTCCTTTCCCCATTCTTTGCCTTACCCAAAATCGCCAAACTCCTCACCGAAGCTCTAGCACCGGACCCTTCTTCTTCAAAGCCGGCGGTGAGCTCCCCTACTCCTTTTCTTTCCCGGAGTTGCCTTCTTCTTCTGCCTAACCTAATCTCTTCTACTGCTATGTCTCCACCCTGTGGAGGAACCCGCGCCGCCGATCCCGTCCCCTACCCCGTCGTCCCCGACTTGCCGGACCACACCGCCACACCTTTAATCTCACTGGTCTGCACAACCACTACCTTAGCTCACCACCAATGGTCTGGGTGAGCTACCCTTTGCTCCGCCGCTCCCTTTTCTTCTGCACTGACTCACCGAAACCCTACCATCGGTTGTTAGAGATCTACGGGACCGGTTGGTCAAATTGGACCGTGAAACGGTCTAACCGGCTAGACCGTAACGGTCAGGACCAAATCCCGTTATAACCACGGTCGGTTATAACGGCTAGTCAATGCTCCATTAACCCATTCGGACACCACTAATACTATATTAATTAAGTTCTAGTAGAATTAGTGCACCAAGAGCAGTAATCATTAGTTAATTAATGTCAGCTATTAATGCTAAGCTAATTAAATTTCAGACATAACTAATTCTTAATTAATTTTTCTTCAGCACAATTAATGCCATTCTAGCATACTTAATGCTTAAGCAGTTCAATTAAGGGGTTGAGTAATTATATTGCAAAATTATTTCTAAATATGATAGCCTGATCCCACGTGTAAAGAAATAGAGAATAAAAGGGGAAAGAAAAAGAAAGAAAAATGGTAGACCATGGTAGTGGGCTGAGTAGGACTCACCTGCATTCTGTGGAATAGATTAGAGCTGAATAATAAAATTTAATTATTTTATTTCTTTAATGAGGAAAAGACAAAAAGGGGAATTAAAATTATTTAAACTTCAAAGTCATATAAAATTCAAATCAACTCTAAATGGGTCGTTTGAGAACCCTACTTTTAGGTCTAGTCAGAAGAGGCGAGGCAGACCAACTCACGCTACTGAGTTGATATTTTTGTTGAGCTGTGTTGTTGACTAGAGTAGGAGGGAGGATTGTGTTGTATACTCATCTCATACATCGACATTCATCGAAATTATTCATACAACGGCATTCATAGAAATTATTCATACATATTGCATACATATTTAAAGATGGAACTTTATTCGATTGAAGAATAATAGCACAAATACATAGTATTTGATTATAAAATACAAGGGAAAAGAAATAATGGTAAAGGAAAAATTATAATTATCCATCACAAAAATAAATAAAGAAGAAGAAAGAGAAATTACATGAAGAAATTCTTCTACCTATACAAGTATCTAACCCTAGTCTTCGAGTGTCAAGCCAAGAAGGAACACCGGACATCGGAGGGAGGCAACTTCGAAAATATTTACAGTGTCCAAGGCCGCCAAGTATATGAACTCGGGACCGTTAGGACCCTACAAATTTCTGTTGGAGGAAAAAGGTTTTGAAAATGATGTTTTAAAGGTAAAGTGGTTCCACCGGCACAGTTTCGCCTAAACCTGTAGGGTTAGCTATGGGGGCAAAAGAATACCGAGATGGACTAGGAACTTTTTAAGTTTCCAAAATAATTTTAGAAAATATTTTTGTTTTCAAAAATGTCCAAAAGGACAAGTATATGGAGAGAAAAGAGGTGGAGGATTAAAATAATTTATTTTTACCTATACTAATTGCCTCCATAATTTTGTTTTGAAAAGAAATTGTTTTACTGAATAAAATATTGAGATAAGGCAACCATCCCACATTTTGACCGTAGTCAGATTTCTTGGCTCATAATGCCAGCCATTGAAGAGATGTCCAGCAGTCACAGATATTCACCAAGCCTAGATAAGGCATCCGCCCATCGAGTGAAGTGCCAGCAGCCCACAAAAATTGACCAGAGTCAATTTACTTAGCATGTAAGGCAACCTAGATAAATATCAGTCAAGCCATACTCAGTAGTAGCCGATCAAGAAGTAGCAAGAAATAGCCACTAGGTCAGTACCGAAACAGCCAAGTATCAAAGGCAGCAGGAGGTGGCAAGGATTGCCACCAAAGGGACTATGAGAGTATCAGTTAAAAGAGGAGCAAAACAACCGAATAGAGTAGTACAACAATAATAGTAAGCCACCATTGTTACAAACCCATCGAAACACCACTTCCAGGAACTAAGCCAAACGCTAGAGTATTTGGGAATCAAGCTTCAGGAGACCATCAAAGACCTTGAGCAACCAGAGGAGGATTGGCCGAGGAGCGGGTGAAGCAAGGAGAAAAAGGGCAGGCCACCAACCATTGAAGAGCAACAATTTGGAGAAGGATTGGCTAGAGGGAAGGGAGAAGCAAACCATCAGTAAAGAGTTAGCCAAGGGAATAGGAAGCTAAACTCTTGCCACTGCCAGTTTGGGCCAGGTAGAATTCATCCACAAGCTGCATAGCTTAGCATATGCATAGATGAAAACTGTTAAATAGTGAAGAACCCTCAGATTTCATCATAGGGTTAGTGAGGCAGCCCTTGTAGTATATCTGTTCTTACCAGTTTCTAAAGATATGCACATAACATACATACATATCTGTGTACTGTGCTTCAGATGTTACACATCATCACTAGCTAACTAAGAAGCAAGTAAATCATCTGTTCTTATCAATTCTACTTTTCTTAAACCTTTCTCAGTTTTAATCACCACAGAAATAGACTAAGAATCAACCATAGAATCTGTTCTTCAGTTTAAATAGACTGGTATATAGGTAGGGAATATCACTTAAGTGTCCATATGTATCAGAAATAGCATCAGGGCCACAAGTACACCAGCAAATAGATATTAACGCAGAAGAATAATAAATTGTCACTGATTAAATCCGAGGAAGGCAACCATAACTTTTAGCAAGAACATAATGCAGCAAAAATCTTGAAAATACCTAGCAAAAAGGAAATGCAGCATCTGATCATAGCAACTTTAATTTTGACAGGAATCTAAAGGTTCCAACCAAGTAACATGATAAGAAATGACAAAAAGAGTAGCCTGGATCAGAATAGAACCGTGTTTATTTAAACAAGAGCATATTCCGGTAAAGAATCTTTTCCCTAAAATTTTCTTACACATCAGAATATATGTTGAGTGATAATCACACAAGTATACGAGTAAACCCTATGAGGAATATGTACCTAAGGAAGGAAGTATAATCGTGTAGTGTCTAGTTATGTGTCATAACTTCTCTAGGCAAAAAAGAATGATCACAATTATCCTTCTACTAACAATAGTTTCAAATAAATCTTCTGTGCAAAGCTCAAAATCAGTAGGAACAGATTAACTATGCCATATAGTTGATATACCAAATCCTTAACCTCATGATTCTAGAACATTAATGTAACATGGGGGTGAGAGGTAATCTATACCATAGCATAATTATCTAACTCAGGGGAGCAATAGTGCCAATATGTAGGGACCTTAGTTTAGCAATTAGACAAAGTGCTAAAGTACTCATGTCATCAACTTCGTAGTTTTCAAAACCTCAACTAGTACCACAAATAAGGTCACTCGAATCATCTGCATACCATAACCCCATTAGTAGGAAGAACCTTAGGGCTCATGTTCATATAACTACCATGAGACGACCAGAGGCATCAGTACACTTCGATTGCCAAAGTACTAGAGTAGAGCACGTAGTAACAGAAATTTTATCTCTAAGGCCAAGTATCAATCACAGACGGCCACCATATAGCATGTACCAGAAATTGGATTCACCATCATACCGTAACCAAAATCACATGAACAAGTATTAGCCCCAATCATCCAGTATCAATCATATATGATCAATTAATCAAACCGTAGGTATATGAGGGGCAAGGTCTTAACCGAATCAAATAGGGGGAGATTGTGCAGAAGAGGAAAGAGGAAAAGGGGGCTTACCTGAGATGACGGCATGGACAACCGCGACGCACCACCGTCGGGGGCGGGCCAGGCAGAGCACCGCTGGCGGCGGGGCTGCCACACCGAGCCATAGGTCACCCGGGCGGCACGGCTAGGGCGGCCATGGCGGGAGGCAGAGTGTGCTCCGAAGGGAGCCGAGCGGAGCCGGCGTGTGCTTAGGAGGGTTCGAGCGCAGCTCGGGAGGGGCCGAGCGGACGGGGCGTGCCTGAGGAATAAGGGAGGCGGCGTACCAGTGGTAGACCGACGAGGTCCCGAGCTGAGGTAGGGCATCGGCATTGGTGGTGAACCGAAAAGATGGCGCCATCCATGGTGGAGAGAGGTGCGCAAGAGGAGAAGGAGGCGTGGCGACGCACGCGCGCGAGCAGTGGAGCGCCAACGGCGTCGTGGTACTGAGCCGAGGCGGCGCGATTGAGGGGCGGCGGCGTCGTGGTACTGAGCCGAGGCGGCGCGATTGAGGGGCGCCGGCGACGCTAGGTCGGGATGAGAGGGGCGGCGGCGTGCACAAGAGAAAAGGAGGCCGATGCGTAGAGAGAAAGAGATGAGAAAAGAGAGGCCGGGGTGGGCCTAAGGGCCCATAAAGGAAAAACCGACCGGGGCCACTAGAAAAACAAAGTAGACCGGTCCAACCTATTTTTATTTTATTTTTCTTAAAATAGGAAAGAAAACAAAGTAATTTACTTATTCTTTTTATAAAATGAATACATATTAAAAATACATGTGTGAAAGGAAACCTAAAATATTAGGTTGTTTAGTTGAGCTAAGTGTTTTTGTCTTTAGAAAATATTTAATCATAAAACTTAAGACAAGCCTTTAAAGTGATTGCTTAGGTTAAAACATTTCTCCCTTTTTCTTGAAAAAGGAGAGGAAAGACTAAGATAAATATCACAAACTTTAGATGGACTTCTTAATTAGTTTACTAAGTAAATTAAATGGAATGCACAATAACATCACGTTTCCAATTAAAGTAAAATAAAATTTAAATAATTAACATTTTAGGGGATATTCTTACAAACCCTAAAACTATTTAAAAGTTAGCTAAGCATTTATGAATCATACATAAAGTACTCAAGAGAATCTTGTAGTTTAATTCTTGCAACTTAAGGTACATTTTGCATGCATGCGTTGATCATAGTATCTGCATTCATATTGGAATTTTCTTGAATAAGTCCATATTGGGAAGCTAGGGTTCAACAAATCAACCCATCGAACTCCATTTTAAATCCGTTACCAAGAAAGTTCAGTTTCTTGTTTATATCCGTTGAGAACGTTTTATAGAACTTTTCTTCTTTTCTATCACTTGCATAAAATGAAAACCTATTATCTAAAGTGAATCAATTGAGAATCTTTGATCGTCCTTTTTTGTGTGATCATGGTGGGTGGTGAAACCTTGGAGAGGTGTCGATGGCACATTGGAAGACAGGTTTCATCACATGGGTTTGTTCATATAAGGTTAAAATAACTAATAATTGATTGTGTTCAAGGACTGTAGAGATCGCACTTACACATACCCTGTATGGCGGGGCTGAGCTAAAGTACATTTGCTGTAGGTCATACTCCGCTAGGAACACAATGCCTGGTAGTGGGATCGACTACCGGGAAGGTGGTATTGGCCGCTAGGTTAGCCACGTTATGTTTGAGACTGGTAGTCCTAGGTGGGCTATAACGTGGGGTATGACTGAGCGGGCAGCAAAATGGCTCTGTGACCTCAGGAGTGTGGTCTAGCCACCTTAGATACATGATTGTAGTCGTTTATGGATATAGTTGCGCACCTCTATAGAGTGTAAGAAAGTGGCTTAGTCACTCCATGTTCCTAGTTGGAACTGTGAACCCCGCAGGAAAGGGATGCATCGGGAATCCTAGTAGCCTGTGAGACGTGAGATCGTAGTCTCTTAATTAAAATTTGACTCTCGTATCTTACAAAATGCATTCTTTTGGAGAAAACCGTTATTTTCAGTAGATAGTGCATCAAACACCTCTTTGCTATTCCTGGAATTGTTGAGTACCTTTCGTACTCATCCCTCTATTCTAATTCCTTTGACTAGCTTGTGAGCCGACGACGAATCAAGACACTGTCCACGTCCACGTCGGAGACGAGGTTCCCGAAGAGGAGACACCGACGAAGGAGTAGAAGGAGTTGGCTACTACTTCGACTACTACGACAAGAACACTACCGAATAGAAGTATAGTATAAGTGAGAAAAAAAGCGAGTTGTAGTACAAGCCTTTTGCTGTAGTCGACTAGAACGGTTTTAAATTCCTTGTACTTTTTGAAATAAGTTTGTATAATTGTACCTTGTTCTTCCAGTTTGTAAATTAAGTTGTAATAAATGGAACGCTGCAATACTTCTGTCGTGCTACTCTGTGTGATGTGTTGTGGACGAGAAGACACTTCGTCTACGACATGTCAAAGACTAGCATATTACTCAAAAGGGTAGTATGTGAGTCACTGCAGGTTGATTCCTTTTTCTAAATTCATCTTTTTAAATGTAGAATTTAATGGTGTAACATGAATTCATGTTGCCATGCTACTTTACTGTCCTATGCCATGCTATTGTCCATGTCACGAGCACTACTAACTCTGCATGTACGTTTGTATTCATTGGTAGTTATCTTGCATGCATTGGAACAAGTGATTGCTCTCTCGAAGAATACTATCAGAATGACGCCTGAATGAGTTATTTCCATTAGTGTTCTGTCTTTTGGACTATAATGGGTACTTTTGGGCTTGTAAGATATTATCTTGTATCTGTGGACACCTGTATGTTTTTACTTCCACTGTTTAACTATTTTGGCACTTGTGACCTTCGGGTCTTTTGTTAATCTGCCCGAAGGTAAGGGATGTGAATTGTTATCTTGTAATTCCTCTTGTAGAGTTGTGTAATGGTTTCTTAGTTGTTCACCACGTCCCTCCATACACATTGTGTGTATAATATGAAGTGTATGAGGGTGACGGTAGAGTACTATTGTCTGTATCTATCGCAGTGTTACTGACTGCTTTAGTTGGGTGACCCGCTAGCTGAGATGAAATTGCTGGCTAGGCAGAGTGTAGATAACTATGGCGGGCTTTCGAGCGACCCACTAGTCTGAGCTTCGGACTCATAAGTAATTGCAACAGAATATAGGCAACAAGCATCTACAAGGAGTTTCGAAATTGTGTTTGACTCATTGAATAATATTAGCTTCTAGTCGGCTTGACCCACGGTGATAGATACATACGATATAAGCATGTATGTTATGTGGGTCCGGTGTGGGGTCACCCAATAGTGATTGATACATACGATGTAAGCACGTATGGTATGTTGGGTGACTTCTCGATCTTTGGCAATCCATTATTCACTAAGTTAGGTACTGATTCTGACACAAAGAATTTGCAGGAGAAATTCTAGGTAGCACTTCTTTATGTCTAATCAGTTGTACATGACCCCACTCAGATTGTAGTACTATGTCATATGGTTCTTTCAAAACAATAGATATGTCCTCAAATGGCTCATAATTATTAGCAAGTAGAGTTATTGGTGCACTCAAATCAATGGAAGAAATAATTTTAGCAATAGGTGCACACGAAACAACAATCATACCATGTGTTTAATATTGTGGAGTGTCCAAAATAGATAATAATTCATCAACCATACCACATAGCATATCCCAATCATCAACCCAAGAATTGATAACAGTTATACCATTACTTTGTGCATCTAAAATAGGAGGTAAATCAATTGTATTTTATAATGGACAAAATTCATCAACTAAGTCATCTACAAATTGGTCACACAAAGTAAAATAATTCACATTGATTAGAGTGGTGACCAAATCAACATGTAATGTTGCACTCTCATTATATAAAGTATCCAAATTTTCATGATATTTATCAACACATGGTGCAACTAATGCAGCAGGCAACTCATTTATTTCATCAATTGTGCACCCAAATCAATAAGCAAACTTATTCATCAGGGGTACACATAATTCAGTTGGTATATCATTTTTTTAATCACACTATATACACAATCATCAACACTATTTTCTATAACGAGTGTGATCATCATAGCGAGCGACTCAGTCAACTCAACACATGATGTATTTAATTCATTAGGGAAAATATCAACGACATGTGAAGTGTGGGAACTATTATCTTGATCATTACCTTGTAGGCTTGACTCAAATGATGCAGGTACTGTTAGGGGTGACAGGTCACATGTTCAAAGTGGTGTGACTCTCATAGCAACGGTTGTGGTAGCCGTAGTAGGTGCATCACTAAAAGAAGTAATTGAAGCAACCCTTATTATGGGGATTAGTACCCTGCACCTGTTTGCTTCATGTAATCGTTTCTTTATTCTTGTTTAGCTTTGCAAGCAAGATAAAATAAATGATTGATAGAATAGTATTCCTATGCACAACTATATTATGGCACGGTTCAATCCTCTCCAAAATTTGTTGGTAGCTTCTCTCCAAAATCTGTTCATGGTAGCTTCTTCACATTCTTCTATATCACAATGAAATAAAGTAGTTTGTAAAACATTATAGAATTCTTCCACAGTGGCACTACCTTGTTGTAAATATTTTAATTTTCATAGCATATTACGTGTATAATATGAAGGTACGGATCTATACCTCATAGTAAGTTTTAAATCATCCAAGTAGTAAATATATAATTAGGGTAGAACCAACAATATTACTCCCACCAAATAGAAGCAAAATCAGTGAATGTACTAACAATAGCCCATACTTTCTTATGCTTAGGAAAAACATGGCTAGTAATATTTCATTGACTTCAAATTCTCAATCGAGATATTAATCAGGCTTATTACAACCCTCAAATATTGGCATAGAACCTGGAACATGATTATGTACCATTTCACGTTGTGGTATCTTTCATGGTGGTAGTCGTACTTTCCATGGTGGTGATTAAGGAGCGCTCGTCTCAATGTATGGCTTGTCTATCTCCGCTATGGTGTTGACCCAAGATTTATGAACTCGAGAACCATCATGGTTAGTAGAAACATGAAACAAAATCACAAGTACATTGTTCCTGCCAACTACAAGGATGTGGCTAAAAGTCGCTCAACACTAAAACCAAATCAAATTCTTACAAGTTCTTACCATGCAGCAAGTGGTGACCGGTAGCCAACCTTGTCAAATACCTATAAACATTCAGTAAAGAGATTGCTAGGTGAATGTAATCTGCACCGTGTAGATAAGTGGAGCTTGAAATGCTTTATGTGAGTAGTAAGGATAGCAAATAATCAAAATAGATATGATAAGTTGAAAAGATGCTCAAAACTACTAGTCCTAGTTGCAAGACTTAGACTAGAACTAGCAAATTTAACTAGTCCTAGATACCGAAGCGATGGAAGCAAAAGAAGCAATGAAAGCAATAGGTAATTTTTCGATACTTTTTTTGAAATGGCTTCTATGTGGCTTCTTACACTTTTTCAAAAAAAATTGAAATTTTTTGTACCTTAGAAAAATATCCTAAGGATCATAAGATATCAACCAGTCAAAAACTAGATCCTATCGCAATGCTGCTGCGGCAGAGAAACCTTGCCACAACAGCGAAATTGTGTCGCAATAGGAGATTTAGAGAGACCCAAACTTGTTTGGACCAAAACTCGAGAAATACACATCAGATTGAGTTGAAATTTTAAACATGGACTCTATGAATTATACCTGATTCTCTTCAATGTTTTAGATTTTTCTAGGAACTTTTTTGAGTCCTAATTGAGCTCAAATTTGAATTCCAACTTCAAGATAGGTAGTACTTCAACTTCAAGATAGGTAGTGCCAACTGGAAGCAAAAGCGTGCAGTAATGGATTGGGCAAGGGAAAAATAGCGGTGCGGTATGGAGGTGGTGGTGCGTTAGGAGGGTGGTGGAACGTCAAGAAAGTGGGGGCACAATAAGGATGTGATGGGATTTCGTAGCAATGATTTGATGGAGATGGTGACTTAATGGAGGATAGACTTGGAGCCACAACAAGGAAAAGAGCACAAACGGAGTATGATCCAGTAGAAATTCTTTACGATGAACCAATTTAATCAATAACTCGACATGACTAATTTAGCAAAAAAATCAACAGTGCAAGAACTATGATGAAAATTGCAAGGCACAAATTGGTTTGGACAACGATGATTTTTTTTGTTGATTTTCGGCTTAGTGGACAATAGGAAAAAAGATCAATCTACTAGTACAAAAAATGATAAATTTCTCACCAAGCAACCTAGTTTGCTCTCATACCACTTGATAGAGCTTTAGGTGTCCTGATCTCGGATGAGAAACACACGATCGATTTGGTGGAGACGAATTGATGATTTGATTGCACCGTACAATGACGATGCACCGTAGAAATCACTAAACCAACTTTGGTAGGTTATTGAAGATACTAGAAGTATGGTCAACCTGAATAGAGGTTCTAATACCTGCGAGTAATCAAAGAACAAGATAGAATTATGATAATAGCAATATGAAATTGCAAATATGGATGAGGTACTAGATAAATTATGGTTCCGAAAAGTGGTCTAGACAATTAGTTGTTGAACACAATCCATGGACTCAAAGATATAGTGTGGCTGAACCTTTAACTAAATTTAACCTGACTGTTTCTCGGGACTCTAAGTGGTATGTATGAGGAGGACCAAGGGAGGACGTGGGCGATGAGGGGGTTTCGGCCAAGGGGTGCAAGAAACTCTAGGACTCTTCCGGACCCCTCCTAGGCCTATTTTATTATAAGGCCTAAGCCCAAGTTGAGGTGGCACAGCACCAGGACTATATTTTAACTATGTTGAATTTTTTAAGTATTGGAAACGTGGCATGAGTGTGTGTTATCTTCATGTAGGTGTAGATTCATGCCACACTTCATCTTCATCTCATGAAGGCATGACTTGCTTGTAGAAGGCAACGATCAATGGATCATCCTCACGAATATTACCCTTCTTTAATCTTGATCTTCCACTTGCACTTAGGAATATGAATCTTGAGCATCACTCTTGTTGCTTCTTGTCTTGGCTTGAGCTTGAATCTTCTCTTGGATAGTAAGTATGGTTGTATCCGGTGGGACCATGTCATCATCACTTGGTTTGTCGATGACCTTGTCGGCGGGAGCCAATCGATGAAGACAAGGCCTTGGTCTACCAAAGACCCTATCGGTAGCATCTAGGCGATGGAGACAAGACCTTGGTTTGTCAAAGTCCCTATCGGGGGCATCCAGGCGACAGAGATGAGACCATGTTGATGGCATCCAAGTGATGGTGATGAGACCGTGCACGATCGCTAAGTGGTGTTTTTGCACCGGCCAGTTGTCAGTGTTTCCCATATTGCCTGCTGCTGCTTCCCAGCAACCTAACGAGGAGAACAAGGTCACTGGACCTTTGCTCTTGTCAAGGTAAAGCTTTCCTCGTCCTTCTCCTCCTGTTGCACGAATATTGTTGGTGACAACAGTTGAATACGTAGTCCTATGTAGAGAGAGGTACCTTGTATGGAATTCGACTAGCGAATTTGGGTCGTCATGGACTTCTCTATGTTGCCACTAGAGCTCCCTGTTGGGAACTTGGAGTTCTAGTCTAAGGTTCAGCTAGCAACTTGGGCTGTCGTGGACTTCCCAAGGTCGCTACGGAGCTCTAGAGGAGGGGCCCTTGAGTATGTGACTTTGCTCCCAGATTTATGATTTTTCATATCACCATAAGCTCCGAGCCACACTAGTACAGAACGGCTCATCTGAGACACCTCATCACAAACAGGTCGTAATAATAAACCATTTGTGATGACTTTTCACCTACAAAAGGCTCATCGTCAGCACCTCTGGACCACCGAGCTAGGCTAGAAGGAGTTCGACAACAACGATGATTGGCTCAACACTAGATTCATCTTCTATGATGAGAAGAAGCAGCCCGTGCATGTCAGGGTCGGCAACATCCTCGACGCTGACAAGCTCGGGTACATGTACGAGGAGTGGCTGGACAAACGGCCCAAGCAAAAAAGTGGCTAGGGTGACGCAGGGCGTGGCGGCTGGGGCAACACAACAACCTCCACTACAGATCTGGCAGTACGAGGCTAGGACAAGGCAGCGGGAGGAGGCCATGACATCCACGGTGGCACCGGCCAGCTCGTTTGGGTGCGTGAGCTAGTGCAGTCGGCTCGACGGCAAGGGTGGTGGCGGTGTTGGCGCGGCATCATGCTTTATTTTTTTATATACATCACAATCGGTTAAAATGGACCATCTGTCATGACAATCGTCATTAAAGACCCTCTCCCATGGATAGGTGGGGAAATCGTCTGTGATGACGATTTCCACTTGTCTCTAATGAGGCTTTTGTAGTAGTGACATTTATTTATGCCATCATGTTTTACCACTTTGAAGTACTTTCATGATTATGCTTGGCACAAGTCTTAGTACTAGGATCATCTCACCATGTTATTTTTCAACATCAATATGTCATTAATGCAGATTTATGGTAACCAATTTTGGATTTTTTATGAGATCATCCTTTTTGTTCTTAGTGAATGTTTTGTCTTGTTTATTTCTAGTGAAGAAGGAGTGGTGTTCTCTTATGTTGGCTTGGAGCCCGCCATGTACATTCGGCACCGGAGTTGTGACTTAGCCAAAGCCTTGTATGCCACTTGTCACAACTTGGCCTGAGCCTGGTAGTAGATACTTTATGCATCTGGTGTGATTTTCACAACTTGAAATGGATGTTATGCCTTGATGCTTCTAGCAAGATGACATGAAAGTTGGCTCGGGACTTGCCATGTACAGCCGGTGCCGTTGGTGCGACTCGACTAATGCCTAGGGCCATGGTCACGAGCCATGGAGCTCTTGTACCTAGGAGGTCGAATATTCCTTAGCTAGTCACTGAACACCCTGGGTCAGAGGCATGTTAGCCACCATAATGTGCTCTGCTTTAGGACTTTGTTGCTGCTGGCCCAACTCAACTGGCGCCTAGAGCCATGGATGACTAGTCTAGTGGAACCCTTGTACCAAGAAAGATGAGTCTCCTTTGGTAGTCACCAAGCACCCTGGGTTAGAGGCATATCAGCCACCGTAGAGAGCCGCAACATGCTCTTCTTTAGAACTTTTGTGGATGTCTTGGTCACATGCATCATTTGTGTCATTCGAGCGAGGAGGCCTTAGGTGGTTTCTCCAGCGACATTGCGATGATGACATTTTTTGTCTTCCGAGAAAAGAGGAACGCAATATGAAAACTCACGGCTCGCTGCCTCACGACACGGAGGAAGGCAAACGACAGGCCCTAGTGGTGTGTGGTTCACCCTAGTTATTGGATGTGAAGGAGGGGAAATGACTACTAGCAGAGGAAAGGGAACGAAGAACATGGAGGCGAAGAACTGATTCATGGGGGCTTGTAATTTACTCAGTTTTCACTTCTCCCAGCGGAGGTGATAGGCACAAGCCTGATAAGGCGTAGGCCACGAGCGGCGCTTTTAGAAAGGGTTTCAAGTGTATAACTTGTGGAGCTTGTCTCTATTCTAGGTGACTCCGGATCCCAAGATGGCGGAGATGCGGTATGGGCCATCCCACTTTTTGTGGAGCTTGCCTTGCAACTAGGAATTGAGGACCTTCTTGAGCAGCAGATCTTGTTGGGAGAATGGCCATCCTTCACCCTAGTGTTGTAGAAGCATGCAACGCTTTGCTCATATGCGGCGTGCTTGCGGAGGGCTTGGTCTCGTGCCTCTTCGACGAAGTCAACCGTGGCTTGATGGTGCTCTTTGTTCTTTGTGAAGTTGAGCGGGGTGGCTTCGTGGAGCATCTCAATGCGGCAGGAGCGGTGCTCGACCTCAGTGGGGAGTATAGCTTTCACTCTATACACCAAGGAGAAAGGCGTATGGCTGGTGGAATGGCTAATGGTGGTGCGCATCCTTTTGACTATGCTATCAAGTTCATCAGCCCGTAATCTTTTATTGATGGAGTTGTCCTCGACATGGTGACAAAGTCCTTGGAGGATGAGTCCATTGGCTCATTCCAAAACTTCATTGCTCTTGGTGTATGATACAGAGGTGAAGTGTAAGGTGGTTCCTATGGAGTCACATAACTCTCTAAATGATGAAGCGTCAAACTGAGTTCTGTTATCCACAGTTAGCTCGCCCGAGATGCCGAAGTGGCAGATGATTTTTTTCCAGAAAAGAATTTTTGCACTGCACGCGGGGTGATGGATGCGAGCGGCTCGGCTTAGACCCATTTGGTGAAGAAATCAATTGCAACCACCATATATTGGTAGCCCCCTTTGGCCGGTGGGAATGGTATCCATTCCCCATCAAGAAAATGGTCAAGTGATTGGGATGTTCTTGAGCATTGAGACCGATGCACGAATGGATTTCGCCATTCTTTGGCACGCCTCACATTTCTAGAGTATGCTGATGGCGTCTTGGACCATGGTTGGCTAGTAGAAGCCTTGCCTCAATGCTTTTGTTGCGGTGGAGCTTGGAGCCAAGTGACTCGCACATAGCTCAATGTGTATTTCAAGCAAGAGGTTAGAATCATCTTCCTTCGAGATGAACTTCAATAGAGCTATTGCCCCCTCCTATAAAGGACATCATCAACCAAGATGTACGTTCTTGCTTTGGCGAGTAATTTCTTGGCCTGTGGAGTTTCCTCCTTTCCTATTTCTCCTTTGATGGCTTGAATGATAGGTGTCATCCAAGACAAATTTTCATTGGAGATCATGAGGACCTCTTGAGGAGTTTCTTTGGCGGTGTCATCTTCTTTGATTGATAGAGAGTTGATGACTTTGAGGAAAATGTTAGGTGGGAGCGATTCCTTGGAACCGGCAGTCTTAACCAACCTGTCCGCCTAGTGGTTGTCTCCTCACGGTATGTGGCGTGCCTCCAAACCAAGAAAGTAATGCTCCATCTTCCGGGCTTCTTCCATGTAGGATTTCATCCATTCATCCGGGCACTAGTAGGATTTGTCCATTTGGTTTACCACCAGCTAGGAATCTCTTTGGATGAGCAGGCGATGGACATCCATGGCTTTAGCCAGGAGGAGGCTAGCACAAGTCTTTCATATTTGATCATTTTGTTGGTGGCATTGAAGGTGAGGTAAGCGATGTACCCTAGTCTCCTCCCTTCCGAACTTATCAGGACGACCCTGGCTTTGGCTCCGTTTATGCATTTCGAGCCATCGAAGCGTATGATCCAGTGGCGATTAGGTATCATCGTTTCTTGTTGTGCTTCATCGGGCGGTAGGATTGGAGCTTGCCATTCTGCCATGAAATCCACCAACACTTGCGACTTGATGGCTGTCCGGCCGGTGAGCACGATGAAAAATGGCATGAGCTTGGTGATCCACTTGGCGATCCTTCCAGTGACTTCTTTATTGCCGAAGACCTCATTGAGAGGGAATATGGAAAGGACCATGATGGCATGGTCCATGAAGTAGTGGCAGAGCTTCCTTGATGCCATGAGGAGGGCGTAGGCGATCTTCTCAGTTTGAGTATATCTCCCCTCACTCCAGCCAAGGCTTCACTCACATAGTAGATGGATGCTGGGTGCCGCCTTCCTCCTTCACTAAGGCCGCACTGACCGCTGTTGGTGTTGCTACAAGATACAGGAGCAGAGGTTCCCCTTGGCCTTGGGCTTGTGAGCAGCGGAGGGCTGCTCAAGTATGTCTTGAGTTGTTCGAAAGTGGCTTGCACTTCGACCATCCGCTTGAAATCGTTCAATCACAAAGGGCCTTGAAGAAGTGAAGCCCCTTGTCCGCCGAGCAGAGATAACCTTCCTAGTGCAGCCGTAACCTTCCTAGTGCAGCCATCCTTCCTGCAAGGCACTGCACGTCCTTGATGGACTGAGGTGGTTCCATGTCGAGTATGGTGCAGATCTTCTCGGGGCTGGCTCCCATGCCTTGTCACGGCACCAAGGAACCTAAGAGCTTCCCTCCACGAACACCAAAGCCGCACTCTCTGGGTTATGCTTTACCCTGTACTTTCAGAGGTTTGGGAAGGTTTCTTGAAGATCTTCGGGGTGCTTGTTCACAAGGTGGCTCTTGATGATGGCATCAGCCACATACGCCTCTGCAATACTTCCAAGTTGGCTCTTTAGGGGCATTAGCAAATCGAAGGGCATGCGTAGGTAGCAAAAAGTGCTGAAGAGGGTGATGGAGCTTGTTTTCTCCTTTTCTTCCCTGGCCATGTGGACTTGCTGGTACTTGGAGTACACATCCAAGAAGCTTAGCATCTCACACGCTGCCATGGAGTCGACAAGTTGGTCAATGTGTGGGATAGGGTAGTCATGCTTCAGACACGGCTTGTTGAGGTCAGTGAAGTTCATGCACATACACCACTTCCTATTTGCCTTCTTGATCAAAACCGAGTTGGTCAACCATTCGGGGTCCTACGCACATACACCGGCGTTGGTGAGCTTCTGACTTCCTTTTTGATGGCGTCACTTCTTCCCAAGGACAACTTTCAAAGCTTTTGCTTCAATGGGGCACAGTCGGGCTTGATTGCAAGGTGATGCTACACCACCTCCAACGGGATACCTTTCATGTCGGTTGACACCCAGCGTGTGGTCAGAGTATTTTTTTTTGAGAAATGATAGTAGGGGAGAACCCTACTATGTGCGTATATATCTATATATAAAAATAGAAATGTCGGGAATCAAAATCCATAACAAAGAATCTTATGTGAAATCACCCGCTAAGTCAAGACGTCAACCCTGACCTCAACCCTTGGGTATTAGTTCCAAGAGGACTGGAGTGATATGGCTGCGAATAGCCCGAGACGTCAACCCTGAACTTGCTCAGGCAAACTAATGCACATATTAAGTAGGGTGATATGGTCTCCTCACTCTTTTCTCACTGAGTCGGAACATCAATCCCAAACTCGTCTCGGCAAATTAATGCTCAGCTGGAGTAGGATGATATAGTTCCCAAACTCTCAGTGGAAGAGTCACTTCACAGGGGTGATTAAACCTAACAGTTCTATGATATAGACTCTGAAACCCTACCCGCACCATGTGCTTTAATAACATACACGCAAGGCACATGAGGCAGGTGAGAACAAATAAGTATCACAACAGCAACTCTACGACTGAAATTGCAATAATACTAGTTGTTCTTTAAAACTTAACAACATAATTCACACAACGAGTTGATTACACAGCGGAAGATTAAACATGGCTAAGAAGCCAAAAGGTAAGGCCAAAAGATGGCAGCAAAACAAACCAAGCTGCCAAACACTGGGCAGGACCACTGCTTGGGATTTCCAGTGACTAGTCGTGGGCGTCGATCTCTACATAGAAACTATCCGTTGAGGAGATGATTTCCTCTGCACAAAATTATCAATAACTGCAAGGTGAGTACAAAAATTGTACTCCGCAAGACTTACAAGGGAATTTAGTATTAGATGCAACAGGTTTCAATAAGGGGTATTTGTGGACTATTTTGCGGAAAGCTAATTATTCTTTTGACAATATTCTTTAAGTAGGATGAAATTCGACTACTAGATTACCTTTAAAGGAGATGAGTCGAATCTTCACGATGAAATCTATTGCAGACCACCGTACACCTAAACTCTTGATTCTTCCTCAACCACCAGGGAGGAAGCAAATCACTAACTCCTTGGCCTTAGAGTTGGCATATTTGAAGATAATGTTGTAGTTGTCTAATTCGATGTGGATACTTACCAAGTTGTCCATAACCGCGGACACAGCTATTCGAATAGTTCAAACCTTGCAGGGGTGTACATCTTTACCTACACGTATCAATCGACTCTTAATGCTAGGCCAAAGACACACTTCACGAGGTGTGTTAGAAGAGGGTGATCGAACATGACCTTTACAATGTTTTTTACTTAAGTATGAGCCGACCTAATGGGCTAATCCGTGTACACCTGTCCGGCCGGTACCTCGACACGGTCCCAAAAGTTGTAGCAGGTGATACATCCCCGGTCCCGGACCGTGTGTAACCCTTATACCTATATTGAGGCACCACATCATATCATTTTTCACTCACCCAGCAAATGAAAACGGCAAACTACGCAGCTCATAACTCAAGTCTAGACAAATGATTCAGTTGTGGGTGGCCCAGTATACCACCCGTATAGAAGTACGCAAATCTTGGTTCAAAAGGACACCGGGAACCGGTCCTTATGGGAAAAATGAGACAACCCACCATGCTCCCAGCCATGGCCTCTCGTCTAAGCTCAATCATTATTAATCAAGTTCATTAGTTACTTCCCGGTGAACACCCACCTACCACTTAACCCACCCAGAGTGTTATGTTTTGTCTGCCATCCAAAGAATTACGACTTTAGAAGCAACAACTATACTACTCTAAATAGGTTGGGGTGTGGTGGTGTTGATTGAGCGACAAAGTAAGTTATGCAAGGAATAAAGCTAGTACTTAATGGAAAGTATAAATTGAACACATGCGATAGGGTTTTGGAAACAATTAATAATTTGCAAATAGTAGGATGGTCGCAAAATGTCCAAAGGGTTGCTTGCCTTGTGGTTTGGCTATTAAGTCTTGTTCCTGCTCAGGATTATACACTTCGGAATCCTCCGGCTCTATCGGGAAGAACGAGAACACCGGTAAAAGGAGATGCAATAATAAATATCACAATTATGAACATCAACATGATATGAAATACATGCCATGGCATAGAGGTTCAAAATGAAGACTAATGCAAGTGGAATCAATTTAATCGGAGTCCGGACGCTCGAGATATCGCGATCTGACAACTTCCGGCTAACCGAGAAAACCCTAATTTGAGTTTTAGCCATTTACATTTTTCCTAGCATGCAAACATGTATAAAAATGACATATTTAGATAGATCTCATTTTTCTGAACATTTTGATATATTATTTGCATTTTTCTGATTAAAAATGGATTTACTATGATTTTTCTAAGCTTTAATCAATTTAAATACCCTTTTTTATTTTTCTCAGTAAATAAAACAATATTAAATCATTAATATTTTCTCACTCAGAGTTTAAATAGCCTGAGAGGTTGACATGTGGGCCCTCTAGTCAACTTTGGTCAAAGTTGACCAAGTCTATGATAGGTGGGGCCCACTGTCATAAAATTCTGATTTTCTTTATTGTTTTAATTTGATTCTTACATGTGGGGTACAGATGCCATAGAGACAGGTTTAAATTGAGTTAAATAGTACATTAATTACAGTCATTAATATGTCAGAAATGCATTGATTATGTCTGATTATAATTAATTACCAATCATTAGCACTAAAGATGTCCGAACAGTAATTAGGCTCATTGCTTATGTCCTAACGACACTATTAGGGGCTATTAATGCCCGATTAGGGGCGGTCGGGTGGCTTGGTCGGCTCGGTCCGACCCGGTGCCATGCCGGTTGAAAGGTCATCTAGGCCCTAATATGGTTTTGATGGTTAATGGCAACCTAAACTGGAATCTAATGTTTACATTTAGTGTAAGCAGAGTTTACAGGTTCCAGGAAGAAAGGTTATCCAGAGAAGGATGGCCACCAAAAAGGGTACAAGGTGGTTCAAGGACAAAGAGATAGCTGTGCTAGGCAGTTGTGTCACAGCTGAGAAGAAGCCGGTGCTGTGCAGGGAGTTGCAAGCAGGGTGATGGTGGCTTGATGCGTCAAGGGCCGTGTCTTCCACCTATGTGACAACTGTGTGTTAATTTACACATAGTTTCCATCTGTGTCACTCACCTGTGTCACAGCTGTCCACTATTAACTTGTGAAGTTAATCTGACAACTTAAACAAAAGATTAAAAGAGAGAAATTTTATAAGCCAACTATTCACCCCCCCTCTAGTCGGCATCTCGGTCCTTTCAATTGGTATCAGAGCAGGTTGCTTTTGAATTGGTTTAACCGCCAGAGTAAAGGATGTCGGGCTATGAGGGTAAAATACCTGTCTTTACTGGATCTAACTATGTTTCTGGAAGAGGAAGATGCAGATGCATCTTACCACGATCGATCCAGATGTGTGGGATATTGTTGATACAGGTTATAAAGTGGAGAACGCTAAAGCTCTCACCATCAACGACAAGAAGAATATCCAGAATAATGCCAGAGCTGCCACTGCCATCTTCATGGGCTTGCAAGAACATGACTTTAACAGAGTCAGCACAATGGAGTCTGCTAAGGAGATCTGGGATACTTTACAGCAGATATATGAGGGCAGTGACACCTTGAAGAAGTCCAAGAGAGGACTCCTAGAATCAACTCTGGAGAGATTTGAGCATGAACATGGAGAAGACATAAATTCTCTATACTCAAGATTGACTCTCATCACCAACCAACTGAAGGCTTTGGGCTCCAACAGAGTTGAGGATGAAGATGTAATCAAGAAATTCTTATCTGTGCTGCCCAAGCCTTACAGAACCCTGGTCTTGATGCTCAAGGAGAAAGAGGGTTTCAGTAGTATGAAGCCTACAGAAGTGTTGGGAAAAATCCTCACTCATGAGATGGAGCTCAAGCAAGAGGGCAAGCACAGCTCCTCCTCAGGACCTAAGAAGAATATTGCACTGAAGACCACTGTTCAAGCCTCACTGCCAGACAGTGATAGCAGTGAAGATCTATCTGATGACATGTCAAGTGGAGAAGAGAATGAGCTACTCCTTCTTACCAGAAACTTCAGAAAATTCTATAGGAAGAAGAAGCAGTTTGGATCAACTGATAGATTCAGAGGCAAGAAGCCCTCCAAGAACAATAAGTGTTTTGAATGTGGCAAGGAAGGCCACTTCGCAGCTGATTGCCCCAGCAAAAAGAAGGACAAAGGGAAGAAGAAGGACTTCCATAGCAAGAAGAAGACTTTCGGCAAGCATCCTTCTTATTCCAAGAACAAGGCTACTGCAAGAGCCTATGTAGGGCAAGCCTGGGTTTCAGATGACTCTGGTTCAGATGGAGAATCAGAAGAAGAAGAAGTCCAGGTCGCTGGGATAGCAATCTCCATGGTTGACACACCCAGCTGTGTCACAGCCAAGTCGCATAGCTCCAAGCTGAACTCCAAAGCTGATCAAGCTTCATCCACTCCTGCTCCCTTATGCCTCATGGCTAAGGACTCTAAGGTATTGATTGAAGATGATTTCCCTGATTATGCTGAACTAATGGATATCTTAGAGAGAACAGAGAAGGGATACTGCAGGGAAAGGAAGGAGAACATATCCCTTAGGGATAAGCTGAGGGAGCTGAGAGAGACCTGTGATGAAGTCACAGATGACAGGGAGGATCTCAGGCTGAATCATGAGAACCTGGAAATAGCTCATGAGAAGCTCAGATCAGCACATGAG
>JAGXJF010001013.1:600000-809714 GCA_019208055.1 Stipa capillata | reverse complement strand
TACCCGGATGGGCTCCCCTCGTCACTCGATATTTACCCCAGTATGTATCAAATGCGAGAAGTTGACAAGTGTGTAACCATACTTGTCTTTTTTAATTCCCTTTCCAGCAACCACATCAACCCATTCACATTTGAATAGTACTACTGAAAATTTAACATAGTTCAGCTCAATAATATCGATCACCCTCCCATAATATGTCACATCTCCTAAAACTGGATTTGCATCACCCGCTGTAGCATAACTTGATGTTTTTGCAGTTAGTACTATCCCACTATTTTGCGTCACTTTATCTAGACGTTTAGGCCTAAATCGAATGCCTCGGGTTATGAAACCATGATATCTTTTGGCTACTTGAATTGGGCCACGTGCTAGCCATCTAATATCTTCTTCAATACTGTCGATGCCATTTTCCCTCTCCAAATGCATAATCTGTACAACAAGAACTAATTTAGTTGATAACTTATGTAGTACTTGAAAAGGATGTGGAATGAGGTACTTACATGAGCTCTAAACCATTCATGGAACTTTTTGTTTTGCTCACTCAATAAAATTTGGGTTGACCTTACGTGGAAAATATCTATTAGTGATCTTACTAGCATGTGCTCTGCAAATTAATTAATAATCCATTATCAAGTTAGGAAAATGATACTATTTTTTTCTAAGTTTCATATATTACCTGAGGTACATATTAACATCTGGACAATTGAACAATACATATCTATGTGCTTGTACTTTGTCCAAAGCTGTTAGAATATATTTTCTGGGCTTTCCAAGTGGTTATCCCCTCAGAGGAAATATGGCTGGTCTTTGTTCAACATTGGAGTATTCAGATGAATCATCATTGTCATCATTCCTTGAAGGCTGATTATGCTTGGTCTCAAAACCTTGAACATATCTAGAACAAAATGTCATACACTCATCTGCTAGATATGCTTCAGCAATACATCCCTCAGGGCGAGCTTTATTACGTGCATATGACTTCAACACACGAAGGTACCTACATAAACCAAAAGAAAAAAGTTAACAATCATGTACCGCAACAAACATCAAATGAGTTGAGAACTTCTACTGTTGTTTATCCCATAAGCGTACCTCTCGGCAAAGTACATCAATCGATCGATCACACATAGGGCCTCCAATTTTTGCCTCACTTGCTAAGTGAATAACCAAATGCACCATATTTGTAAAAAATCCAGGTGGGAATATCATCTCCATACGACATAATGTCATTCTAATGCACTCCTCCAACTTCTCAAGTTCATCTTTATAAGGGACCTTTGCACATAGTTCTCTAAAATATGCACATAGATCAAATAAGACGGATGCAACATTATCTGTAAGTACACCTCGTAAAGCAACTGGTAGAAGTTGCTACATTCAAATATGACATTTGTGACTTTTTAGACCTGAGATTCTCCCTTGAGCAAAATTTACACATCTCGAAATATTTTCTGCATTGCCTTCTGGAACCTTTATATCATGCAAAACTTTACAAAACTTTTGCTTCTCTTTTTTGGAGATGGTGTAAGAAGCTGGAGGCAAATAAAACTTATTAGAAGCTCTTTTCTCTAGATGAAGCTCTGGTCTAATGTTCATTTCTTGCAGGTCTTGGAGTGCTTGTAGATTGTCCTTCGATTTCCCCTCCAATCCTAAAAGTGTTACATATATATTTTCACAAATGTTCTTCTCTATATGCATAACATCAAGATTATGTCGGAATAAATTAGAATCCCAATAAGGCAAGGAAAACAGGCCATTGAGACACTTCCAAGTTTTTGACTTCTCAAAATCTTGAACTGTTTGTATCTCATGTAGAATTGGAACTTGAGAATAACAAATAGGCTCTGGTCTATGTTCTTCAGTTCCATCAAAAGAATTAGAATCATATCGAAACTCATGATCAGTGGGTTGAAAATGTCGATATCCCATGAAACAAAACTTGTGCTCGCGTTTCAATCGTTGAGAACATGTTTCTTCACGACAAGAAAAAACAACCAAATATACCATTGACGCTGAAGCTGGCAAAAATCACAAGCCCAGGGTAGTCACTGATTGTATCTATACTACCTTATAAAAGGGGGAGTTTTTCTTTTCTAGCTCCACCCCATAAATTGTACCCAAATCTCTCTGATCCATCTGATTGGAAATATCTAATGGTTAATATTAATTTGATGGTCTGCCAATCCAATGGCTAATACTCAATTGATGGTCTGCTAAGATACTATCTCCCCCGCGAGCTCCAAACCCTACCCTATCTTCTCCGCCGCCGCCGCCTCCTCCTACGCGCGGCGCGGGCCCCCGTCGTCACCGCGCCCGCCCCTGCCCCCCTCGCTGCGCCGCGCCCGCCCCTGCCTTCGTCGCCGCTCGCCCTGCCCCCGCCCCGCTGCCGCCCGCCCTCGCATGCCCCCACCGGCCGCTCTCGCAAGCCCCCGCCACCAGCCGCTCTCGCAAGGCCGCCCTCGCACGCCCCAGTCACCCGCCCTCGCAATCCCCGGCCACTGGCCGCCCTTGCAAGCCCCCACCACCGGCCGCCCTCGCACGCCCCCGCCCGTGCATAGCCACTCTCCTGATCCTCCCTCCTTTGATCCAGCCGCCGCCGTCGCCCTCCTCTTCGAGGGTTCGCCCGCCGCCACCGACCTCCCCCCACGACACACATCCACGTCGAGCGCGATGAGGTAGACGTCGACGAAGTTGCTGGGCATGTCCCCACGCACGATGCGCTGTGCGAGGCCCTCCACGACGGTCGTCTTGCCAACACCGGGTTGATGAAGAGGAGGAGGGACTCATAGCCAGTTCGGTAAGGGACAAAAGGAGGAGGGAAAAGAGAGGAGGAGCTCACGAGAAGAGAGCAAGGGGCAGAGCTCTATCTCTATCGCCGCCGCACCGCCTGCGCCGGGCGAATGGGATGAGGGCGAAGAGAAGGTGAGTACAGGAGAGGAGACAAAGGGGGATGGGCTCAAGGAGGCCGCTTGAGCCAGTTCAGCCACAACTCCGGTGGCCGGGAGCATGCGGGGTCCAGGACTCGGAAGATAGAGAGGGAGGAGAACGCATGGTGGAGGGCTTGGAGTCTCAGGGGTAACAAGAGATGGGAGGAAGGAGCGGGAGGTTGTGCGGTACCGAAATTGCCAAAGCTATGCGCAACCGCGAGCTTGTCGCCGTCCCTATATGGCCCCAGCTATTCCCATACGCAACCCAAAACTCTCTCGGCATCGCCCAAATCCTCACGAAAGCGGCTCTATGGCAACATCGTCGCCGCCGAGAAGCCCAAGTGGAACCCGCGAGGCAAGTCTCTAAATTCCCATTTCATTGATAGGTAAAAAACTCCACCATTCCCTCGTGCGGCTTGGTTTGCCAGGACGAGGAGCAAAGGCGCGTGTTTCAGTCCTGCAACGCGTGCATCCAGCAGGAAAGGGCAGGGACCATGTATGCGTGCTGGTGCCCCGGTACAGGGAAGACATTGTCCATCAACAAAGTCAAGGAGGTCGTGTTGCGTTGGGCAGATGAGGTATACCATAAATTTCCAGTTTCCTATGCAAAATTCTGGATTTTGAGTAGATTATCGTGTCAAATTTGGTGTCATTTATGTTTGTCAATCAATTGCACACACATCTAACATTTCTAATAAGGTATTTACTGTTGCTAAATTATGGGAAGGATCTACTTATTGATGCCCAAGCTGACCAACCATGTCAGTACTAATTGAGATTTCGATGCAGATACTTGGAAATTTCCAGGCTCGGAAGAAGGCAAGCGGCAAAATGTCACCACTTCAGCAACTGCAGAGCTTGTTTTCCCACAAAGAATCAGCTCCAAGAAGGATGTTGTAAGAATTACTGTACTCACCGTTACAATAAGCTTCACACGCCATTTTGATCCTACCATCTGAATCGCATGTTACTGCTTGTCAGATTGGTGGATGAGATGGACTACTAATAGCAAGAGATTGTGGTGTGCTACATGATCTTTTCATGCTCACTACTCACCAGTTCTCGAGATGCATATTGATAGGTCAGGTTTTTGCAGGATTCTTATACCTATACTATAGACTTTTAGTCAGCATTTTGATATTGTTTTCCTCATCGATAGTTGCTGCTGATTTTCAGGTCTTCATGGACCCCGACACCGTCACAGCCTCCAAACGTTGTGCTCATAGAAATTTGTACTGATATTTCCTTGCTTATTTGGCAGGTCTGCTGAATCAAGAAGGATGGAGTGGTTTGCTCAGTTGAATCCACATGTCACTCCTTTTGTGCCTGCCTCCAAGTCTTTGTTTGCAGAAAGCTTGAAAGAAAGGAAGGACCCTGAGAAGCAAGTAGGTGAAACTGCAAAGAATGAGACATCTGACAAGTCTGCTGGCTATGATCTCCCAGACTCAATATTTCTGCCGAGTCTTCATCAAAAGGAGAAGCTGCTGGTAGTGCGATTGTTCCATCATAGTATGAGGAAAGCGATGTGGATAATTATCTTCTGTGGTGGAATCTCTCTCGCTGATGTTCCCAGATGTGTCATTCTTGAAGCACTGAAGGCCCATCAATTTGGTAAAGGTTCCACTGTCGACATGCTTTACGTTTTGGTACATGAAATTCTATTATGCTTTGCATAGATTGTTTATGTTGTCCCTATGCATTAGATTGGAGCTGCTGGAGCCACCACTTCGCCGAGGCTCATCATGGCGCTGCGCCAGAACGACCGGATTGATGCCGTGCGCAAGATGCTCAACGAAATGGCCAGGAAGGGGTGCCACCCCGACGAGGTGAACCACGGAACGATCATTTCCTTGTTGTGCAAGCTTGGCAAGGCGGACGAGGCCAGGAGGGTCCTGCCAGAGACGGTGCCTGTGTGCGCCTCGTACAATGCCGTCGTTCATGCCTTCTATGGAGAGTTCAGAATGCGAGATGGTGCACAGGAGATTGCAGCCAAACTCCATCACCTACACAACTATAATTGATGTGTTCTGCAGGGCCAGGGAGCTAAGGATGGCATGCGGCGGGTGCCTGGTGACGGTGCCGGAGGTGCTCGAGGAGATGCGCGACGCAGCCGCGCGGCGACGCCTTGCACTCCTGCGGACCCCTGTTGAGACCGTCGAGGCCGCTCCCGAGTTTCTCAAGAAAGGTCGTGTCTTTAGCCGTCGTGCTTTTGATCGTCAAATTTCTAGGATTATTTTGTTGCGGCATATTACTGGAGTAAAGTCCACATATTAATCATGTTGTTTGCCTGATTTTGACCTGGTTTTTTATTCCTTTGTGATTGAAGTGGTATTTTTTTGGTCAGAAAATAAACCTGGAGAGTATGCATTACGGAATTGCTGGCTTATTTATGTGTTCCAATGACTTCTAAAATAATAATAGCAGCGATGTTCACATTTTTAACACAGTGTTGCTATACTGTTACTCTAATTCACCATATGAACTGAAGTTTTGGAAAAGAAGTAGCTGCATGATGGGTTAAAATTTGTGGAGGCATAATATGGCTTGATAGTTTGATTCATTTCGTTATTACTTAGAGTAAGCGTGACTGGTATGTTAAAGGCATGGCCAACTGAATAGAACAATAGTATTGTTTAGAATAATAGTATTGTTTGTTTTTCCTACTACAGTATGTTGCCATTTGGTAGCCAAGAATTTATTTCTATAGAATATTAGCCTTTTACTATGAATTTTTTTCTGGTCTAAGATAGGAGAGGCTAACTTGCATGTCATCATTTCCTGCAGTTGTCAAATTTGCCAGGGAATCAGGAGACCTTCAAACACTTTCAGATGTTGATATCAAGATTATTGCTCTAGCTTACATGTTGGAGGCTGTGATCCATGGGACTAGCCATTTGCGGGAGCACCCACCTCCTTTGCGTGTGGTGAGTGTCAGAAAATTGCAAGAGGCTCCACTTCTGGGCTGGGGCTATAATGTGCCTAACCTAAGCATTGGATCAAATGTCTGAAGCACGTGGAGACCTTAACTCTCGGATACTTCGAACCAACAGTATTTCTGAGATGCAAGCTGATACAGAACATCAGCCCTCAAAGAAAGATGCATGTATTCCTTGGGAAGATGACGAGAATAATGAAGGTTGGTTGCCTGCTGTTAGCTGCACCACACACAGAAAATATTTACGGAGGAAAGCTAGGCGTGATGCCCTCAAGGGATCTGAACAAAGTTTTGAGACAAGTTCTGTTGCTCCATCAATTGATGACGATAAAAGTTTATCTAAAAATGGTTTGAATTCAGTGGATGGCCCTTCTGTTGTTCCGGAGGAAATGAAGTCAAATACCGATGGTTTGGAACTTCAGGAAGAGAATGAACCGAAAATTGCTGGAGATCATTCCATTCTGATCAACTATCTAATGGGTAGAATGGAGTTGGCAATGTTGATATTATTGAGGAGAGAGATGCTACTGATGCATGCACTGAACAATTGGATAACTTAGATATGAAAAGCGAGACCGAGGAAAGTGTTGATGCATCTTTTGTGGATGACGAGAGCAGTGAGCAGAGTTGGGCCCTGAGGTCTTTATCTGAATCTACTATAGCATGTACCCGAGAAGGTTCTCCTCTGTATCCGAGAAGATGGTAGGAACCTTTTGTTCTCCTCTATATGCTTTTCTAAATAGCTCACTAATGAAACCTCTCATTGTGCTTAGAGCTTAAGCACTCTGCACTACTGCTGCTGTCATGGGAGGGGAGAGCCTAGCCTCGTATGTACCCGAGAAGGTTCTCCTCTGTATCCGAGAAGATGGTAGGAACCTTTTGTTCTCCTCTATATGCTTTTCTAAATAGCTCACTAATGAAACCTCTCATTGTGCTTAGAGCTTAAGCACTCTGCACTACTGCTACTGTCATGGGAGGGGAGAGCCTAGCCTCGTAAGTATCCGAGAAGTTGTTTGTCATTTAGTAATTTTTTAGTGCATAGTGTCTAGAAACATGCATGAGGTCCTGATAAGTTTGGAAAACAGATAAATTGTGACATTGAATCAAAAGGCCGGTGATAGCTAAGCAGGATATTATGTGTAGTTGAGATTTAACATGTGGTGCTTCTTTGTGAGGTTTATAGAAACTAGGGAACACTATGTTTTTTCGATGTTATGTGGAAATGACTCAATCAAGTTTGGAAAATGCTGTTGTTTACTCTCGTTCTACTTAAAATCGATTAAGAAAAATATCGCATTATGTGAGCTTTATCTCAACACTGGCTAGAAATAATTGTCTGAGTATTTTCAAACCAATATATTTGTTTGAGAAGATAATTCCAAAACTTTTTGGGATTATATTAGAGTCGATACAACTCCCGAATTTAGAAATGAGCTCATATGTGATATATATTGAGCAATACGACTGTATTGCGTGCGTTTGACTACTATTGTTTTCTTTTAAATGGTGAAATTGTACTATGACTATTATGATTTATAATGCTTTATGATTATAATTTATATCAGTCGAGACGTGCGTTGCACGTGCACGCTTACTAGTACAATATAGTAGCATGGAGTTGGAACATCTCATCTTGTGATGCATCATATGTGGGAGTACCAACCTCAAATAGCTCTGCTAGCTCTTCATAAACTGGCTCCATAAATACATGGAATTGCTTTCCAGGATAGGTTGGACCAGGAATTATTATAGCAAGCATAAGGGAAGAGGCTTTCATGCATAACCACGGAGGAAAGTTGTAGGGTACTAGGACAACTGGCCAACAGCTATATGTTGTACTCAACACCCCAAATGGATTGAACCCATTGCTAGTATTCCAAACCTAATGTTCCCAGAATCTTCAGCAAAGATTGGATACCTAGAGTCAATGTCCTTCCAAGCATCTGAATCAGCTGGATGACGCAATGCCCCATCCTTTGTACGTTCCTCATCATGCCATCTTGCCGCTGCAGCTGTTTCTTTATGCATAAAAAGCCTCTTAAGCCTTGGTTTAATTGGGAAGTACCGTAACACCTTCCTTGGGGTTGCCTTCTTTTTCTCCTTCTTAGTTAAAGTAGTCTTATCTGCTTTGTTCTTCCACCTTGAAGTTCCACATTTCGAGCAAAAATCATCATTTGCCTTGTCTTTCCGGTAAAGCTGGCAATTATTTTCACAAACATGAATTTTCTGATCACTAAGACCAAGTTTCCCAATTATCTTCTTAGCCTCAGCAAATGTGCTAGGTATGTTCTTAGCATTAGGAATTGCCAAATGCAAAATTGCTAGCAAATCATTTAAAGATTTATTACTCCACTTGTTAATGGATTTTGTGTGAAACAAAAGTACAAGAAATGAAAGTTTTGATAGTTCACACCCTGTCCACAGAGGTTCTTTAGCATCTCTAAGTAAGTTATAGAAAGCTTTTGCTTCATTGTCAGGTCCAGGTTTCGAAGAATTTTGGGCATTAGATTCACTCACTAGAACTTCATTGTCTACATATCCAAAAGCATCTCTTACTAGCTACTGCATATTAGTATTTGCTCTATCATATTGTGACTGTGACTCTTGGTTAGCACGGATGTATGCTGCAGTTTCACCATGAGCACCCCAAGTAGTATATCCTTGTAGGAACCCATTACAAACTAAGTCATCATATATTTCATTTCGCTTCTTGATCTTCCTATTTACACATCTCGCATATGGGCACCAGATCTTGGCATCAAGACATTTTTCCTTATATGCAAACTCAAGAAAACCCTCTACCCCCTGCAAGTAGGCAGCACTGGGTCTAGTGGAAAGTAGTAATTTCTTGATGGTTTTTAAATCCATAAAGAAACTGTGATAAAAATAGCAAATAATATCAATCCAGCCATTCAAATGCCAAATGCATCATAATATAAGTGTAACATTGAAAAGTGCGTGGCAGAAAAAATACAAATTTATTTAAATTAGATTAGCTTACTGAATCAGCATGTTATAACATGCGACTACTACAGTGGTGAAGATCATATCTTAGTAATGTTGCGTATCACTATCATTTGTATTCACCATCTAGTGATAGCTTATACCATGTCAATGGATTATTTAACTAAGGGAGTCAGTCTACTCTGCACGAGAACACTACTTGGTAGTATATTAGTAAGATTGAGAAATGAGCAACCAAAAGGTTTACATGAGTCATTCGATTTCTCTTCACTATCTAGCAAGACATGCTATGCATACTAAACACAATAGCAACAGTAACAAAAGCTACATTTCTTAAATAATTCAACACATGATGAGATTCCCATAGCATAAAAAAATGAGAAACTTAAATATATTCGCATCCAATTTGGTTCTTCTTGGCTCCAGATCTATCGGAAATGAATAGAAGAATTCTTGCTACATGTGCACCAAGAAGACATAAAGCAAATACACCAATACCGAAATTTAGATGCAAAAAGTCACAGAGTATCCATCTTTGACTCCAGAGACATGTTTTCAACAGGTGAAACTAATACAAATGCATAACTGGCATTTCATTAATTCATGATAACACCCAGTTACAGCCAAACATATACTTCTTTTCAAATAAGAACCTAAGTACATATTCAACTAAATGTAAGAAAGCAAAACAAAAACAGGAGGACAACTAGATATAGAAAAATCAGGGAAAAGATAAAATGGTGAACTTACTACCTCAGATTAGTCCTAGAGATAAAGAAATTGACCTAGCTAATGCTGTCGGGGCAGTGAAGGATGAAGCCTCGCCAAGAGCGTGATGAATCTGGCCCTCGGGGTAGCAGGGATGCCACCAACGGTTCAGACCTGGAGCCTCATGTACGGGTCACCGCTCGCTTTTGCTGCAGGAGGAAGAGAAGAAATCTGAGTAGCGCCACTTGCTGAGAAGCCACGAAGGGTGGCGGCGGACGGATAGAATCTGGAGTTGGCTAAACCGATGGGAAGTGCAATCGGCAACTAATTTGGGCGGAGATGTGGATCATGGTTGAACAAAATAAATAATGTTAAGGAGATGTGAAACTAGTTGTAGCACATCTGGTTAAGGCTTAAGTTGCCAATGCTCAGGTTGGGGGTTCAAGTACTGAACTCAAGGAGCAATCGTGGAAAAATAAAAAGTGAAAAAGAAATATGTAAGAGGCCATGCTGTCAAATTTTATAGTACCATCTATGCAAAATTTTTAGTACCATCTATGTATTGTAGCACTATGTTGCAGTATGAATTTCCTGCGACAACTAGTGCATGTGTTGCAAATTATGTGTTAGAGAAGATAAGTTCTCTTGTAGTGATAGACGCTTCTAAAAAAAATATTTATGTTAAAACTAATCATAGCCGATTTTGTATCAAAATAAACATCTTAGACAAGTTTTTTAAAAATCGTACGTGATCTCACGGCCCAACTTAGCCCGTTGTCATATTAGAAATCGTCATTCTTCTGCAACCCTAATCCCGCTGCACCGCTTCTCTCCGCAATCCTAAGATCCCCTTCTCTCCCCGATCCCATTCACTTCTCCCCGAACTCCTTAGATCCCATTCTTCCCAATCTACATCCCTTGGAAAATGGAGGCGGCTTCGGCGCCGAAGCCAGCAGCGGTGCGGTGCGCGAAGGAGCTGGTGGAGAGGGAGATGAGAGGGTTGCCGCGAAGCGATGGTGAAGGCAGTGGTTGCCAAACGACATTCCCTGTCGCATCTTATCTAGATCTCAGGCGGAGGTTTCACTTGATTCGGTTGATTCTTCCTGCTTCTCGATCCCTTCATCTCTTCTCCTATCCCTCCCACCCTCCCTCACAGATTCGCTGTAGCAAGGAGGTGGCTGGAGAAGCAGCTTGCCTCGTCCTCGGCGGCCACCATTCTTGAGTCACTGGACATGACGGTGGGTGGGAGAGCACGTACAAGGCGGGCGCCAAGGCAGCAACGGCCAAGAAGGTGGTGAAGGCGGTTGGCCGGAAGGGTCCCGGCAGGCTGGAACGGTGCAAGTTCTTCGGTAAATGCTATGGACAGCCATGGACAATGCAGACGGTGAGGGAGGTCCAGTCGGTGTTGAAGATGTGGTAAATATTTCAGATTTTTTGTTTCTCGATGTTGTACACATAAATAGAGGAGTAATCTGTCCTCCCTTCTCGCTGTTCTTGTGTATGAGCGATTGATTTCGTATATTCGTGCACTGGATGATATGATCTTAATACCAATCCTTAAATACTTATTCTTGCTTGTGATGTGCGAAAGTCTAGTTCATGATCAATCCTCTGATTCTTTTGACATCTTCTTTATTGCCTTCTTTATTGCTTGTTTGGAGCGGTTGAATTGCACGGGATATTTTTTTGCCACCCTAAAAGAAATCACAGTGTGATGTTTGCCGACGATCCAAGAACCGTCTGGGATTAGATATGGTCTGTCACGTACCGTGTCCGCAGACGGTTTTGCAATAGACGATTCGGCACAGATTTTGTTCCCTAACATCATACTAAATTCTTACGGTAAATATTGTTCATTACCAGATCATTTTTTACATACGAGTTGTGCGCATATCGCGCCAATCCCCATCAATGCTGCCGGTACGCGATGAAGCGTGCGAGGTCACTAGTACAGAATCGTCTATCCGAGGCGCCATATCCGAGGCGGTTAGGCAAAAATGTCTCCAATAACTGATATCCGAGGCGGTTATAAATATCCAACCGCCTCGGATAAGGATTTCGGAAGGAACCGCCTCGGATAACAAAGTCATCCGAGGCGGTTGTAAATATCCAACCGCCTCGAATTATATCCTAGGCGATTGTAAATATCCAACCGCCTCGGATATGGTGCATATCCGAGGCGGTTATATATTTACAACCGCTTCGGATGTGTTCAAACCCAAAATTTCAGAATCCCGTCAACTCCAAAATTTCAAAATCCAAAATTTTTCCCTCCGTGCCTGTGGCAGAGGACTATATATTTGATTCAGTGCATAGGGAGAGAGGCCAGATGCAGATTTTCTTCTTCTTCTCCCTTCCACTCTACTCTCCTCCCTTCAACCTTCCTTCTCCTCTCACCATTCCCATACCAAGGAGGCTCTTCTCTCCCCATCATTCTTAGAGGAGGCTCTTCCCATCGCAAAGAGGCTCTTCTCCTCCAGTTTCGCTTCGATTTGAGGTAAGGAAGACCCTCTCAAGTCAATATTTGTACTAATACCTAAATTTTTTATTTTTAAAAAAATTTCTCGTATTTTTTGTAGTAACTCTACTCCCTCACGGTTCGGAATCCACAAAATTACTGCATTTGGAGCTCGGAAAGAAGTTCAACGGAGGGAACGGAGGGTTCGGTAGCGGGGATTATTCGTTCGGGGCGGAATTTGGAGTGAATTTTTTTTTAAATTTTTTCTCATATTTTTTCTAGCAGCTCTACTCCCTCACGGTTCGGAATCCACAAAAATTATTGCATTTGGAGCTCGGGAAGAAGTTCAACGGAGGGTCAGAAGAGGCGACGTTTCGTTCGGAGGGGCAAAAGTCAATCTTAGAGGGCGAATTTGGAGGTGAAAAATTGTACAGGTCTAAAGACGAGTAGATTTTTAGATGCGCCTCGTCGATACGGTCATTTTGAGTGGTCGTGGGCCCAAAACGGACACTGTATGCAAAAGTTACAACCGTTTTAGTGAAACCCTACCCGGCACTGCCGGGTAGGGTCTTTTTTTAAACGCTGATATGTTATCCGAGGCGGTTGAAAAATTACAACCGCCTCGGATATCAGTTATCTGAGGCGGTTGCAATATCCGAGACGGTTGTAATTTTTCAACCGCCTCGGATAGCTGATATCCGAAGCGGTTGAATAATCGCCTCCGATATGTGTCCCCATATCTGTGACCACTCCGTGAAGGCGGTTGCTATAACCGCCTCGGATGTGCTATTTGAACCGTCTCGGATATTAATTTCTGTACTAGTGGGTGGCGCAGGGCCGGTATACGTGTGCCGTCGAACCGGTCGAGTTCTGCCTCGGCGATCGCGCGCCGCGAGCTCGGCGGCGTGGGCGGGCTCCGTCCACGCCCATGCGCTTCGGGTACGTTGCCTTGTCGGTCGCCACGTCCTTCCCGGCCGTCTTCCCCAGCTCCTCGGACGTGCGCGTCACGTCGAGCACATCGTCGACCACCTGAAACAACAATCCGACGTACCGCGAGTACCGCCTGATGCTCTCGACCTCTTCGTCGGCGCCTCCGCCAACGATGGCGCCACACACCGCAGCGGCCTCCAGGAGCCGCGCCGTCTTGTGCATGTGGATGAACTCCAGCGTGGCAAGGTCGACGGCGGCGCCCTCGCTGGCGATGTCAACAACCTGCCCCGCCGCGAGCCCCTTTGTGCCGACGGCCTTTCCGAGCTCTGCCACAGCGCGGAGCGTGCGGTCGGCCGGCACGCCGTGCTCTGTGCAGCCCCGGGCCATGTGCTCGAACGCGAGGGCCAGGAGCGCGTCACCAGCGAGCAGCGCGGTGCTGACGCCAAAGGCGACGTGGTTCGTGGGGCGGCCACGATGGAGGTCGTCGTTGTCCATGCACGGAAGGTCGTCGTGGATGAGTGACATGGCGTGGACCATCTCGACAGCGCAGGTCACCGGCATGGCAGCGGCCTCGTCGCTGCCCACCAACTCGCACGCGGCGAGCGCGAGCACGGGGCGCACGCGCTTGCCGCCGGCGAGGAGCGAGTAGCGCATGGACTCGTGGAGGTGCTCGGGGTGCCGGAGCAGCAGCGCGCGGTCGAGGGCCTCGTTCACGTTAATGGCTTTGGACGCCATGTACTGCTCGAGGCTGAAGGGCTGCTTGTCTCGTAGCACGGTGGGGGTAGCGGCGTTGCTCATCGGAGTCGTCGCTGCGCACCGCGCGGCAGGGGTGGAATGCTTAGCATGAAGTGAAGTGGTTCTTGGAGTTGGAGGGATGTGGAGGCTGGGCAATGGGGGTCGCATGGTGGAGGAGACAGGGTGCGACCTTGGCCATCGGGGCGAGCATGCGTGAGAGAGAGGTGTGCTGAAGCAGGGAGAGGACATTCTTGCATGCATGGTATAAATAGGGAAAGGACGATAGTAAGAATCTTACCACATGACATGTGTGGTTTGCTATCTCAAAATAATAACAAAAAGATAGTAAAATTAAGTTTTCATGTTTTAACGAAATTTTCAAGGGAAATGTGTGTTTGTGAAATATGTATTTTGAAAAGAATGTTTACTTATAAGTTAACTGGCTGAAATTGTTTTACATCTTAGTCATCTTTTAAGCGTTTGCATCAACATCCAACTATCAACAACTCACCCCACTCTATCTATACCTACAAGCTAAAAACTTTATATTAAAATTGCACACACTTTAATATTACAATTTTAAGTTAACAATTATGTAATTTTATGTCACTGAGATTTACAAAAATTTTAGATAATCGAAAATTAGCAAATCTGATTTCAAATTGTTTCCCGTGATGTACACGATCGACTTCGGTAATTTTATTTGTTTGCTAATCTAAGAAGAAATTAGAGAAAAGAAAAGGTTTACTATCTGGCTCGTCTGAATATCTAACTTCCAATCTCAACTCCATAATTTTTAACATTACAACCTTCAAATGTTAAAACATTACATACACCAAGCACTCACTGGCTGAGATCAAATTTTATATTTGGGTGGACTTAGTTCGTAACTCACGGGGGATGGAGACTGGAGGATCTCCCAAGAAGCATACCTCGCGCGTTCCTCGCTGCATGGTTTGTATGGTTTGTACTGTTTAATTAAGCAGTCGATTACATCAGGACAACGAGGATTCCCAGCGGAGGGAAACAGGGAAGGAATCATATTCCCTCGGGAGCAATTTTGGAGGCATGCGATTAGTTTGCAAGTTTTGATTTCTTTCGAGGCCTGTGATCCGGAATCTAATTTTTGAATATCGTGTGATCATTGGTGCAAGACAACCAAATCGAGGGCACGCGTATTAAAAGGATACGTCAGCATGTAGATAAATTCGATAGAGGCCAAGAGCTACTGCCGTCTGCTGCAAACGCTGTGGGGTGATACAAAAGCGAGAACAAGATTATGAATAGTGACGTGCGTACGTGCACGATTGTTTTTGCCTTTTCTTTTCTTTTCTTCGCTACTACAGAACATACAATTACAGTCGGTCCAAAATTATTTTCTCAGCGCTGTAGAGAAAGGGTGCAAATAATATGAATTATCTTAGCCGGTTATAAAACCGACTGAGATAACAACTTCTTAGCCGGTTAGAAAGCAAATCGACTGAGATATTATACTATCCCAGTCGGTTCCTAACGAAAAAACCGACTGAGATAATATCATATCTCAGTCGGTTTTCTAGCCGAACCGACAGAAGAGTAAACTTTTATAGTCGCTTTTTACACGGGAACCGACTGAGATAATAGCATATCTCAGTCGGTTTCCCCGGTTCAATAGGCAACGATGAAGGCTCATCTCAGCCGGTTCCAGGGAAACAACCGGTTGAGATATTCGTTGGTACAGGGCAGGCAGAATCTGAGTTTATGCCTGTCCTGAAACAGAAAATACAATTTATATACCTAGATTCCCATAATCCTCAGAACACATTTCACATCCAACTTGAATTCATAATAGAGATTCATATTGACATCATATCTCAATTAACAACTAAACACAAATAAAAGTATATAGAAATTCAATATCTACACCACAATATCCATCACATGTCTTGAGGAATTTGCAACAGATTGAAATGTAAGGGACAACTAAACATCAAATGAAAATAATTGTCTTAGTCGCCGGATCTGTCATAGTAGAACTCGCCTTTTAGATCAATGACGCTATCAAGAAGGAAACGCGCCAAGTCTTCTCAAATCCTGGCTAGATCCGTCTTTGGCAATTCCATTCATGCAATAGTAGCAACCTGTCGATATGAAGATCATACTGATGCTAGATAGAAGATGAATAAAACAAAATCGTAATGATAATTAGCATACCTCGGTAACTGAGTTTTTGTTCGTGGAAGCTCGAGACATGAGAAGGTTCATGTGGTGGCCAACATAAAAACCACATAAATTGCTAAAATTGGGTTACTGGTGGCACTGCAAAGATATACAGTCCCTCATTATGTAGTTCTATAGATTGATACCATGGAGTCTAAAAGTGTGCGACAAGGGAGAAGTGGTGGTATAACTTATGAGGGGCCCCGCATCATCCTTTTTAATCCTTTTTCCCCACGCGATTACAAAATATTTGGTACGCTCTGAATCGTGGAAGAAAAGCCGTAATTATAACATTGACCTATTACCATGGAATTTCATGAGGTAATTTATTTACCTATCGATCACTTTGCTGACCCTCTCGAAGTCGGTCATGTTTTCGAGGTATGAATCCATATAATACACCTTCTTGATAAGGAGTATGATAACAATAAGGATCCAATAGGAGCTAAATGGTCATTAATCCCAAGTTAGTTGATAATGCGCTGAATGTGCGAAATGAACAAGTTCGAGACATTAACAAGTTTATAGCGCTTACCTTTTGCTGAAGGGATAGATGATGAATTTCTTATGTTGGCTGGCCTCTATAAGATCGATTATGTAATCATCGACAACCCTTTCAGTAGCATCCATGGATTGCTCGGAGGCAAGGTGCGGATCGACGAATCCTATTGGTTCATTTGCTTCTCTCGCCTTGATACAAGCGAACCTACATATACATGAGGGAAGAGTTCCGTATTTGTGACATATGTAGATATTATTGTAAATTAAATGGAGCATGATTGTAAGCACTTTCAGTGTGAAGCATCTCACGAGGCCCACATCCAAGGCGCTTAGGTTGTACATAAGGAACAAGTCCTCCCAAATCACGACGAACAGTCGACCCTTATCATGGAGGAAGTGCTCACGTCCGAACCTGCCAATGATGCTATCGCTTTGCTAATTCTTGGGTTTCTTAAAATTGGCCAAGTAATGGTTGTGCAACGCAGCACAAGCCCAGCCAAGTTCAGACATCATCATTTTGTGATTCTTGACCATCAGCTTCCCAGGCTTGTATGTCGGGACAGTCGGAGCGCTAGGGAGTCTCCCTCCAGGGGCATATATCGAGGCTATTTCTTCGATGGTCATTTCTTGGCTAGAAGCTACCTTCATCAAGTCATTTCCCTTGCCATGCTTTGGCGATGCCACCTTGGGACACCTCTTTGGCAATTCTTGTGTTGTCAGCTCAAGCTGTCTTGGCGACAGCGCCGCTACCACAAGAGGCGAGAGAACGTCAAAGGGCCACTGGTTCATCTGACGGTCGTGGTGAAACCTTCTTAGTCGGCCGCGACGCATCGAGAGAGATGTCCTTCTTGGGCCATTAGATGAATGTGTCCCCTTGACTTGATTTAGAGTTAAGATCTTGTTGTTGGGTGCAATCGGGAGTTTCAGCTTGCTGAAAGTGTCATTAACCCCATCGATGCTCACCTTTGCATACAAAAGGTCTATGGGGACGTTATGTATCCTCTGCTCTCCCGTTGCTGGGAAACACTAGCCCACAAGTGGCATCCACGAGATCATCCATGCCCACCAACCTAACTTGAATCGTGCATCTCGTTGGAGCCTACATAAGAAAGCGTTTCAGCCAATAGGCCATAAATAATCTTATGTGGAACAATTTTTTAAGGTATATCAAGAATACCTCGATCTCATCACAGGGGAAGGTAGAAGTTGTATCTTCCTAGCGAGTACGGAAAAGGGAACCGGCTGTAAAAGTTCATTTACCTCAGCCGGTTTTACTAGTCCAACCAACGGTAATACTATCACAGTCAATTTTCCACTTTGAACCGGCTAAGGTTAGATATTATCTCAGCCGGTTCATTCTTTTTAGTTGGTTTTTTCACACCAACCGACTGAGACTTGAGTTCTTACTATCGGTTTTGCTTGCATCGACTGAGATCTAGGGTCCAGGAAACCCTGTTCTGTAATAGTGCTTTTGGGCTTTTTTTCCGCGTCGATATGTAATTATTTTGAAGCAATGTGTTAATAGCTTATTAGATCAGATAGTTTAATTTAGGTGATGTGGCTGCACAACACGACAGGAAAAATAGATAGAGGAGTTACTTATTCAGTTATTGCCCTGTTTAGAAGAGCTCCTATTCTCAACTTCTCCACTCGAGCAGGTGGAGCTCATCCAAACGCTCAAACTTTACCAAAATACCAGAGTGAAGTTGCTCTCTTGCTTTAGCTCGTGCAGTGCACATGGATGGAGTAGCAAAATGGCTGCTTCACCACTCCCACACCCCCGCTTCCCTCTAATTTCAAACTACCATTGAAGGATATAACACCAAAATGCCACCGGATAACCCCCAAACCTTCTTCCTCCATCTCTCCTCTGCCCCTACTCCCCCTAATCTCTCCCCTGCCCCGACTCCCCCTAAGCCTAGGCGGTGGCGCATCGTTCTCTCCCGACGACGCATTGTTTTCTCCCAGCGACATGTCCTTCTCTCCCAGCAGCGCGTCCTTCTCTCCCAGTGGCCCAGACTCCCCAACCTCCTCTTCTTCTCCTAGATCCGGCTGCCTCTCTCCTCTGCAGACCTCGGCGTTGGCGCATCCTTTTCTCCCGGCGGCGCGTTGAGGCGTAGACTCCCCAACCTCCTCTTCTTCTCCCAAATCCGGCCACCTCGCTCCATCCCGTGACCTCGGCCACTTGCACATCCTATTGTGCAGTGGCGGCGGTGGCTCAGCGGCTCATCCCCCTCTCCACTGTGGCCACCTACACATCCTCCTCCTCTCAAGCGATGGCCGCAGCCTCCTCACTTGGTTGAAGAAGGTAAAGGCCGGCAGCTATATGTATTTCAGTAGTAGAACAATGTATATGTATTTTTGAGTATGTGAATTTGCAGATGATTCTATATGAAAATAATATTGCGTATTTTTGTTTGATTCAAAACAGTAGTTATATGTGACAGTAACATTGCGTATTTGTGTTTGATTCAAATTAGTACTTTGTACATTTTGTTCATGGAATTGCAACCAAATCGGTGATAAACTTCTTTTTCGAAATGTGTGGTGAACCTTGTTTGTGAACTATTTGCAGAAGTGAACTACTTGCATATGTGGCACTATGCTACTAGTAATTGCAGACAATATTGATTTGAGAGTTGTTTCCATTTTTTGAATGAAAGAATGGTTGTCGAATGGACTAATGCCAATACCCGGATACTGACTGAGTTGTTTGCCGAACAAGTGTGTCATGGGAACTAGTCAAATACACACTTGAACTTGGTAGGGTTTGCTGGGGTTTCGAAAAGGTTTCAAGAGATGACAGGCCTTATTTACCAGAAGAGCCAGTTGAAAAAAAGGTATAAACTAAAGAATGAGTATGGCATATGGAAAAAATTGATGCGAAAGGAGACGGGTGTTGGGTGGAACATTCAGAAGGGTACCATCAACTAGGATAGTGAGTGGTGGACGGAGGCAAAAGCAGTAAGTGCTTTATTGTGTTTCACAAATATTGCTGCAACTATTATTTCCTTTATGGTACTAATAGGTGCCTTCTCATTGTATAATAGGATATTCCAGGTTGTGGTAGGTTTCAAAAGCATGGTATTCGCAATGAGAACCAACTGAAAGGTGATGTTTGAAGACATCACTAGTGATGGGACTGACAATTGGTCTCCGACAATAGGAATGTTGCCACAATTGAGCACCGAAGCACCTCCCATAATTAATCTTGAGGCTAAGAACAACAACGACGATGAGACCGAAGTAGATGAGTCTTCAACTTCCGCAAAATTCAAGCGACCAGCAATGCTCATGGATGATAAAGCCAAAAAGCCAAAAACATCACAAATTGTGCAAGACCAGATAACAAAGATTGGAAGTTTTGAGAATGTGCGCTTTTTGCATAAAGGCTATGTTTTTAGGGGTTGGCTATATAAACCCCAGCCTCTTTGTATGAGTAACTCTTTGCAGTTCCTATTCTCTACTCTACTAGATGTCATCCCACACTTCTCAAGCCCAATCTTCTATCCTTGTGAGGAAATCTTTGAGAGAGAGATATTGATCCGAGTTGAGTACCAAGCAAGAGTTCATCTTCAAGCCGAAATAGTTGCAACCTATTACTCTTGGAGATTAACATCCTAGAAGGCTAGGAGTCACTTGACATCCTTGAAAAATATTGTGAAGCACCTCGAGAGTTTGTGAATGTCCAAAGCTCGCCTACCACAAGGTGACGAAGCTACCAAGTGAGAGGGAGACTTCGCATCGGCAAGCCTATTAAGGAAAGAGCACGATTCGATGCTGGCTTTGATCATTGGATCAAGCTTCCTCAATGGAGGCGTAGGATCTCACTAAAGATCCGAACTTCGACAACAAATCCCCGTGTCTCCTGTATTCGCATCTCCTTCCCTATACTTCTTGTTGCTTATTGTTTAGGTTGCTAGATTTACTTGTTGCAACCTTGCCTTGCCACTAGCATACTAGGTCATATCTTGCATAATTTGGAATAAATTTTAAAATTAGTTTATTCACACCCCTCATGTAGATTACATCCTTGATCCTTCACCTACATTGTGTAAAATGGCACGTCAGTATAACTACACCCGGTTGTAAGATAGATGCCACCTTTTAGTTTAAATAATGGCGAGAATGTAGATGAGCTTGGAAATAACACAAATTATATTCAAAAATGATAAAATTTTATTCAAATAGGTATATATAATATATTATACCTTAAATGCATATTTTCACATTATAATTATTACTTTACTAATAATCTAATGACTAGCGGACCGCACCCTTAAACTGCTGCACCACATCGGGGCACCCAGGTTCAAGGGATGCCGAAGCTTCTCGACACTACCATCCTCGCTGAAGTGCCACCACCTAGGACACAAAACCTAGTAATACTAAGACCTACCTACATACCAGGCAGAGAACTGGGTTTCCCTGGCTGCACTTTCATTCCTCCTTGTCTTCAGCCGCCTTGCGGTCGCCTCTCAACCGTGTCTAAGGGATGAGACAATTTGTTGTGGCCTCTAGGTAAAATAGGCAGCACGCACCCAAAAGGGAGGGTGTTTGACTTTGACATGCATTTCACAAAACCGACGAAGGCCTCGCATGCCGGTTTTGCTAACACCTGGTCTGACCGAGAATTACTAGCTTAGCTGTCCGTTTTGCTTGATTAATATGCGTTTAGTCTCACATGGTCCTTGTGTTAATTTTTGTCAATTCTGTAGTGGGCTAAGTGCGCAATAGGCTATCTTTCTTTTTGGGCTTGGTTGTCTTCTTTTTTGGGCTGTGGGTTGTGGGCTTTGTGATATCCTTTTCTTTTCACCTCAATTTTGCGCCTTTTGTGTGAATCTGGTGCTACTTTTGGGGTGAGAGTGTTGAAGACCCTTCGGGCGTCGCGTTGTTGATAATGATCAATCACACAATTCAAAAAGTAAAGTAGACACAAGAGACGAGACGTGTAGGTGTTGCTCTTCTCTTTATTGATCTATCAATCAATTCTTGTGTATACAATGCAAAAGCCTATCCCTCTATTTATTTTTGTCATGCACGGAGTTTGTATAAAATTATGTACTTTCCCGACAAGTTTGTATCAAACCGGGACTCCCCCTAGGAGGGGTGGGGTGGTTCGCGCATCCCTCCCTCTTGGGTGGGGCCCTTCAGTTCCTTAACACTCCTCTTTGGACGCTTATTTACAATATGTTTAAGCATAGAAGAACTTGAGGTTGATATGCTTCGTAAGTTGCTTTACTTATAGTCCAATGAAAAACTTCAACTCCCCCACCATGGATATCTTAAATTTGTTGGCCATCATCTTGCCAAATTCTTCACTAAATACATTGTTAGAAGACCCGAATATGATATCATCCACATAAATTTGACAAACAAACAAGTTTCCATCAATGAACTTAGTAAACAATGTGGAATAAATCTTCCTGATTTTGAAACCCTTTTTGAGTAGGAACTCCTTAGTCACTCAGAACATGCTCGAGGAGCTTGCTTGAGACCATATAGTGCCATATGAAACTTGTATATGTGGTTGGGGAACTTAGGGTCTTCAAAACTGGGGGATGTTTGAAAAAGATTAATTCATTGATCTTGCCATTAAGAAATACACTCTTAACATCTATTTGATAAAGCATGATATTGTGATAGTTAGCATATGCAAGCAAGATCTTAATAGTCTCTAGTCTAGCAACTAGGGCATAAGTCTCCCCAAAATCCAAAGCTTTGACTTGTGTGCACATTTGTGCCACAAGTCTAGCCTTATTCTTTATCACTTGTTTGTCCTCATCTTGTTTGTTGTGGAAGACCCACTTGATGGTACTGATATTTTGAGTTGGTGTCTCCACAAGCGTCCACACCTCATTTGGGGTGAAGTTTATTCAAATCTTTGTGCATCGTGTTCACCCAGTCCAGATCTGCAAGAGGATCATCTACCTTGGTAGGTTCCAAAGAGTAAACAAGCGAGTAATGTAAACAAAAGTTTGCAATATGGGAGTGGCTTTGAGCTCCTTTTTGCATGTTGCCAAGTATTTGGTCGACCGGATGGTCTCGTTGCAAGCTTCTATTGATCCTCAGATTATCCAGTTGAACTTGTGATTGAACTTGAGGTGGTACTTGAGCTTGCACTTGAGGTGGAGCTTTGTCATCATGTACTTGAGGTGCCTCCACGTTTTGGACTTCACCTTGAGTGGATGTGGGAGGCTCCAATTCAATTGATGACGTGCTCTCCTTGACCTCGGTTGGCATCACTTCTCCGAGTGATATGTTCTTGATTGCATTTGCCAACTCATCACTATCTCCTACATCAATAGTCACACTTTCTAGTTGTGAGCCATTAGTCCCACGAAATTGTACGCCGCATGTTTCCTCAATTATACGTGAAGTATTATTGAAGACACGATACACATGTGTATTAGAAGCATAACCAAGAAAGAAACCCTCATCACACTTAGGTGCAAACTTTGGAAGCCTTTTCTTCTTATTAAGGATAAAACACTTGCCTCGGAAACACAGAAGTAGGACACATTTGGCTTGTTCCTAGAAAATAGCTCGCATAGTGTCTTATTTAAGAGTCGGTGAAGATATAGGTGACTGATTGCATGGCACGCGGTCTTTATAGCTTCCGCCGAAAGATGATCGAGAGTCTTGCATTCGTCAAGCATCGTTCTCTCCATGTCAATGAGTGTCTCCACCATACCATTTTGTTGCGGGGTATAGCCGGCGAAGAACTCGTGCTTCACATCTTCTTCGTCTAGGAACTCTTTGATGTTTGTGTTCTTGAACTCGATTCCGTTGTCACTTCTCACATTTTTGATCTCCAACTTGAATTCATTTTAAGCCATTCTCGCAAATATCTTAAAGGTCTTATGTATCTCTCCATTGTCACAAGAAAAATACCCAAGTGTAGCGAGAAAAGTCATCAACAGTAACGAACCCATAGGATTACCTCCTAGCTCACGTGTGGTCCATGTGGAGAAGCTCGAGTGGCCTTCTAGTAGTCATAACATTCTTGGTAGGATGTGGACCATGGACTTGCTTCCCGATTTGGCATGCACTACAAAGGTGATCCTTGTCGAAAGTCATGTTCTTGACACCGATAATATGTTTGCCCTTGAGTAGCTTGTCGAGGTTCCTCATTCCCACATAAGCCAATCTTCTATCTCATAGCCAAACTAATGAGGAATTTACCAATAAGCATGTTTGTATACAAAAGTTGTTAGAGGAAATGTCAGCCAAGTAGAGATTATCTTTCCTAATACCTTTGAAGACTAAAGATCGATCGTCACTCTTTGTCACAAAGACAACATTCTTAGTGACGTTAAACTCAAGATGAAGATCTCAAAATTGAGATATTGATGAGGACATGAACCCCATGGATACAACCGCTGCCACCTCTACTTCCACTACTTCAACTACATCCGCTGTTCAAGCCATAAAGAATAAAAGGAGGTTTGTCAAGATCTTCAAGTACATGCGAGGATTCAAGTTCAAGCTCTCAAGAGGAGGAGGCAATGAAGTTCATGTGGCTATGACCATGTCCCACATAAATTGGTGCTGTAGAAGGAGTCTTCCCACGTCATTTTTGGTCCTAGAAGAGTTAGAGATAGAGTCCCACAAGATCTGGACTCTGATTCGGATTACTGAGATAGTCCTGACTTCAAACGTCTTTATCTCGAGCATACGGATTCTGATTTGGGTGATCTTAGACTCTTCCGAAAGCTTATCTCATGCTATTTTCGATCTGTCCAACCCCATTTCCAAATTCCTTACGAGCAAACCGCAACTAACAAAACAATCTGAGACTGCCTTTGTAACAGATCACCTCTTGTCTTTATATACCCCCTAGGATTCTCTCATTAGTTTTTGGGTTTCATTGAGTTATTTAGCTACTTCTACAATATTGCATCTACAAGTCATGTAGGACTACCGTCTTCTTTAGATCTCCAGTGGAATCCCAAACTTTGTTCTTCTAGCTCTTGTACCAATTTAATACTCACAATTTTAGATTGTAATTTATCATGGTTCTTGCTGGTTCTTCGGTTGCTTGCAGGAACTCGAACTTTGTTGTTCAAGTTGATCGTGTCTATAGCAAGGTCAATAACCATCGAAGGTTGGTTTAGCGATTGCTAAGGCGTATCGTTGCGTACGGTATAGTCGGATCATCAAGGTCAAACTCCACCAAACCGTTAGCTACCTTCATCTCATCGAAAGATCAGGCCACCGTCTCATCAGATATGGATAACAAGTTATAGCTCAAGAAATTCACAAGAAAAAAATTGGAAATGAATAGCTCATTTGAGATAGATTTTAACTAAGCACATTATCTTTCCCTTTGCATTGTCGTGAAAAGTAATATTCTCATGTGGTGATCCTCTACTATCGAATGAGGTGAAAGTGTCCTTCGCTCTGGTCAAATTTTTCCACTGGACGTATAGTCCTGCAAAAAGAATTAGGCTTCTTTAGGTACCCCATACCTTCTTGGGTCCTTGAGAATTAGACACAAGAGCTTTGCGCACCTAAATGGAACTCTTGCTAACATGATCACCAATCTTAGCACCAATAAAATTGGCTTGGATCTTACCATCCTTGCTCTTTCTAAGCACATGAGAAGCATTGAAATGACCAAAAAGGTTAGGATGACCCCATTTAGCCGAATGACCCTCAAAAGTGGAAGCTTGCACTTGCTTCTCCTTTGCTTGTACAAATTTGATCTATGGGTATTGTTGAGGGGTCCATGCCTTACCATTATCATTAAACCTTGGGGTAAATCATAAACCCTCATGGTTGAAGTTCTCTTTTGGTTGCTCAATATGTCCTTGAGGGTCTTAATACCCTTGTAGAATGTGAGCAGCCCATGTTGGAGTTGGGCCAACAACCTAGCATTCTCACTCACATGTATAGGTTCATAGGATATGGGGTTATAAGCACCAGTAACATCAACATGATCAATAGTAGGAGAATCCATGGACAAAGAAGCATACTTGGGACATGACATTTCTACACTCTCTTAAGATGAAGTTGATTGTTTGTCGAGAAGAGAGAGATGCTTGCCTTTCGGGATTTTATCTGAAGAGTTTCATAATTTTATTTTTTCTTGATATTCTAAAACCCAAGATTTTCATGAAACCTCAAAATCTCCTCATGAGACTTTTCAGTTCTATGATATGAGACCGTAAGCTCCTTATGCTTAAGGGTTAGGACCTCATTTTTCTCTATGTCCCTCACAAGTAATGCCGCTTTTTTGTCAACAGTGGCAACAAGGGGATCATAGCTAGGCATACTCAAATTATCAAGATCATCAAGCAATTTATCATCATCACTATCATCATATGTTAGAGATTTGGTGATTTGTGATATGTTTGATCCCTTTGCCATGAGGCAAATAAGTGCCTCGTCATCACTTGAGTGGTTGAAAAGAGACTTGGCAGGTCTTTGACATGCCATGGCGAGACCGATGATATCATCATCAGATTCAGAGTTGGAGCTTCAGTTGTCAGAATCCCATTCATCGCCAACATGGACTTGAGCCTTGTAGTGGTTCCTCTTGACGAACTTGCACTTTTCATGGCCCTCCTTCTTCTCATACCCCTTCTCCTTCTCCTCCTTCTTGTCCTTCTTGTTGAGACACTTGGCGATGAAGTGTCCCATCTTGCCGCACTTGACGCATGCTTTCTTGGTGAGTTTCTTCTTTGTGTACTTCGAGTATTTATGGCTTCTACCTTTGCCGAGAAACTTGTCGGCACCTCTCTTCTTGAACATCTTGGAGAATGTTCTCATGACAATGGAGCGATGTCATCTTCGTCAGGTTCCTCTTCCTCTTCATCATCGCTTGATACATGCTTGGCCTTTGAAGTGATGTTTTTCTTGAGGCTTGAGTTGGAGGCCACAAGCTCTTCCTTGTCTTGGATCACCATCTCATGAGCAATGATTCTTCCAAGCACCTCGCTTGGGGTCAACTTCTTGAAGTCGTTCCTCTCATGGAAGAGCATCATCAAGTATTTGTACTTGGGTGAGAAGGCTCGTAGCATTTTCTTGAGGATAAAGTGATCATTGATAACCCGAGGGACTGGAGCTCATTCACAATGTGATTGAGGCAGGTGAATATTTCATTCACCTTATTCTTCATCATGGTGAAGTGGTTGAGTTTATTTGTGAGAACATCGAGTTTGAACTCCTGGACGAAACACGTTCCCTCGTGGATCTCCATGTGTGTGTTCCATATGGTCTTGTCATCCTCAAGCATGCTCACCCGGTTGAATTCATCCAGACTCAATGCTTTGTAGATGGTATTCGTCGCTTGAGCATTGAGCATTGAGCACAACATAACCATCAACAAAAACACGCCACATGCTTGGGCTAATGGCCATTAAATGTATCTTCATTTTGTATTTCCAACTAGCATAGTTTGAACCATCAAAGTATGGACCTCTCCCCAAATGCAACCCCTTGCTAGACAACATACTATCTCTATAGGTGGTGAAACCTAATATATGAGAGCATGAGGCTCAAATACCAATTGAAAGGATCTAGGCTATCGACTAGAGGGGTGTGGTTAATAGGTGATTATTAAAAACTTCTACCAAAAGTAAATCCTACACATGCAGTTCTAAAACTTAAAGTAAACCCTAGCATGCTAGTCAACAAGATATGCAAGGAGAAAAGTATGGTTAAGATGAAAGAGATAACTGTACGGGAGACAAAAGATCTGTTGTCGAAGTTCAAGCTTTTGGCGAGGCTCTACGTCTCTGTTGAGTAAGCTTGATCCATAGATCAAAGCCAACACCGAATCGTGCACTTCCCTCAAAGGGCTTGCTGACATGAAGCACCCTCTACTCATGGTAGCTCTTCACCTTGCGGTAGACGATCTCCAAAACCCTCACAAACTTGTTGGGGCTCTTCACAAACTGGTTGAAAGGCTCCTAAGAAACTCCTAGCCGTCTAGGAGATGCCAATATCCAAAATTAATAGGCTTCAATCAGTTCGTCTTGGAGATGAACTCTTGCTTGATGCTCAACTACGGATCAATCTCTCTTTGGGCTTGAGGCAATGTGGAGTAGCACTTAGGAGAGCAGAGGGGTGGACTAGCAAAGATTTACGTAAGCAAAGAGGCTTGGGGGTATATATAGCCAACCTCTCAAAAACTAGTTGTTAGTGAAAAATCACATAACTTGGAGGTTTTGAGTTTTTGAAACCAATGGCTATATCGCGTATACATAAATGGATCTCGGAGACTCTAAAAAACCCAGAGACTCTGACTTCTCAAACAATAGCTGTGTAACATATAAAGTAACAGATCTCGAGGACTCCAGAAAAAACCCAAGGACTCCGACTTTTGAAGCATAGCGGATAGAAGCACATGTTGGTGGTTCCGACTTAGAACCCAGAACCTCTAGAAAATTTGAATAGCCTTCAATGAGACAAATTCAAAGATGAATTCCGAAGGTTCTGACGTTGAACTCAGAGCTTTTGAGATTTCAAAACACTTAGCAGATTGTGGACAGTAAGTGAACTCGAAGTTTTTGACATACTACCTTGGACATTCTGAGATTTCAAATAATAAGTCCAAAAGGGATCTTGGACACTGTGGAAACTTCTGGGAGCTCCCACTTTCAAGCTCGAAGAACTTAGGCCTTTCTAGAACTGGAACTCAGAGGTTCTGGGATAATCTCTGATGTTCTAACATTCTGAAAACTGGACAGACAAGCAACTCGGAGGCTCTGAGCTACTAGATTCTCCACACATATACGAAACCCAAATATTCCGACATAGATCCCAGAGGTTCTGATTTTTGTTGAAAGTGTGAGAATAGATGGTTTTCAATGGATTCTTTGGATAGGAAAGTTGATTCCTAGCTGAGCATTAGCAAGACACTCTCATCAGCTTCCAGATATTAGCCCCCTTAATAGTACAGCTTTCCCTAAACTCAATGTGATTTCTCAAACCATAAAAGAGCTAGAAAATGGTCCTCAACCTATGTTTCTTCGAGCTATTATTCCTCACAACTTTTTAGGGGTCATCAACGCTAGTTATATCATCGCTTCTGGGATTAAATCACCTGAGCATAATTGACGCACACATTAGTCCCTTAATTGTCACTAATCATCAAAACCCACTTAGGGGGCCAAGATGAAATTTTCAATCTCCGCTTTTATGGTGACTGATGAAAACCCAATTCAAACTTCAATTTTGGATAAAAGAGTGTTGTTTTGGGCCCTATGATATACAGTGAGCTCCCCCTAAAGATGTGCATTGTTTAGAATTTGCTTTGAATAAAAATACACATGTTGAGCTTAAAAAGTTAAGAGCTCCCTCTACATCTTAGGATCCGTGGTAGTGCATAGTGTTCAATTAAATATACAATGTAAACAACTATGCACAACAAAGTGAAGATGGCACAAAGGATATGTCATGGCATATAAGATATAAGTCGAGAACAAAATTTCTAAAACATTTTGTGGAAGAAGACATAGGAAACTCAAGTTTTCAAGAAAACTCGGAGGTTCCAGGATAAAAGTCCGAAGCTCCAAAAACTGCCTCTAAACACATTTCTCAAAAAACTCGGAAGTTCTGAGATTTTCTCAGAGATTTCGAGTTTGCATTTTTGTCTAGCTAGAGAGAAAAGTCAAACACTCTAGGAAAAACTCAAATGTTTTGAGAAACAAAAAGATGTGGTCAGAATCGATTTTTGGAAGTTTCGAACTTTTCTCGAGGGTTCCAACTTCCTTCTACTTAGAGAGCAAATAAAAATTCAGAAGCTCTGGGCAAAATTCTGGAAGGTCCGAGTTGTGTTCAAATCTAGGGTTTCTCAGCCTAATCGCACGAATGATTTGGGGCTATTTTGCAAGATTTTCTATGGGAGATCGATTGATTCTAGTGCGAAACGAATGAAGACATTGAGTAGTACCAGTAGGAGGCATGTTGGAAAGTATTTGGTCGACCGGATGGTCGCGCTGCAAGCATCTATTGATCCTTGGATTATCTGGTTTAACTTGAGATGGTACTTGAGCTTGGACTTGATGTGGAGCTACAAAGGTGATCTTTGTCAAAAGTCTCGTTCTTGACACCAATAATGTGGTCGCTCTTGAGTAGCTTGTCGAGTTCCTCATTCCCAGAAGAGCCAACCTTGTATGCCATAGCCAACCTAAAGAGACTTGCCAACAAGCATATTTGTATGCAAGAGTTGTTAGAGGGAAAGTCAACCAATTAGAGATTAACATTCCTAAAACCTTTAAAGACTAAAGATCAACCATTACTCTTAGTCACAAAGACACCATGCTTAGTGAATTTACACTCAATATCAAGATCACAATGTTGACATACGGATAACAAGTTATTGCTCAAAGACTTCACAAGCAAAACATTGAAAACGGATAGGTCATTTGAGCTAGCAATTTAACCTAACCATATTACCTTTCTTTTTGCATTGTCACCAAAAGTAATGTTCTCATGTGGTGATCCTCTACTATTGAATGAGGTGAACATGTCCTTCATTCCGGTTATATGATTATTCCATCCACTATCAAGCACCCAACTTTTCCCACCGGAGGTGTAGTCCTAGAAAACAAATTATGCTTGTTTAGGTACCCATACCTTCTTGAGTACTTGAGAGTTGGACACAATAGCCTTGTGCATCCAAAAAGAACTTTACCTAACATGATCATTAGTCTTAGCACCAAAAGATTTGGCATTGATTCTTACCACCCTTTCCCTTTCTAAGCATATAAGAAACATCGAGATGACTAACAAGGTTAGGATGGCCCCTTAGCCGAATGACCCTCAAAAGTGGAAGTTTACACTTGCTTCTCCTTTTCTTACATGAATTTGATCTTCGGGTATTGTCGAGGGTGAAAGAGCATCTTGGAATCTAACGTTTACATGAAGTGTAAGCAGGTTTACAGGTTCCAGGAAGAAGGGTCATCGAGGGAATAATGACCATCAAAAAGGTACAAGGGGTGAGTTCCAGGACTAAGGAATGGCGGTGCTAGGCAGCTGTGCCACAGCTGTGAAGAAACCGGTGCTGTGCAAGGAGTTGCAAGCAAGGTGATGGTGGCTTGATGCGTCAAGGACCGTGACTACAGTTGGTAGGCAGGTAAAGCCTAGATTTGCTAGTTTCTTTGAGTCCATAGGAAAAACCCGTACTATCAAGAGGGATGCAATCAGTATCAGTTGTCTAAGGAACTTTTGCTCAATGCTCAGAGGGTCAGTGTGTAAGCGGTAGAAAACCCCAGGGGCTAGAGTCACCGGTGTGACACAGTGTGTCACAAGTGGTCTAGTGCTCTAAGACTCAGGTACTTCTCTGGACCAGGGGAGAGCTTGTAAATGCTAAGGGAACTGCACTACGATAGCTGGTCTGGTAAATCAGAGGACTATCGGAGGTTCTCTCCTTATAGGTTTCAGAGAGTGTTGTATGCTGAGGGCATGTCATGTGCCAGGACCGGGCTGAGTAGCTAGGCTGCATCAGTTAAGGGTTCACCTGTGTGTGCCGCCGGTGACACAGGTGTCGGTCTGCCCGAGCCGTTATAGTTGGGCGGAGTGGTTGGCTGTGTCACCGGTGGCTGACACCGGTGGCTCACTAATCCTACGTGGCAACAATATAACGGTCGGGTGCCTGTGAACCCTATATAATAGGGGACCAGGGGAGGACTTCGTCCTCAACCTTGCAAAAACCTGTGAATCACATACAACCGTTGCAAAGCCTCCAACCACCGAACAAAAGCCAAAAGCCTAAGTGATAGTTCGGGTGAGTGTGTGAGCTTTGAGCAAAGAGCAAAGGTTCCTCCAAGAGATTGCTGCTGGTTCATCTGTTACTCTTGGAGTGTTTGCTCCTAGATGGGTGTAGGAGTTACTGGTACCACCCAAGCTTGTGTGGGCTAGACCAGTAAGTTTGTGAAGATGATTGAAGTCTGCCTACTGCAAGCAAAAGGATTTCCACAAGCTAAGGAAGAGGCCTGAACGTCAGGTACTCGGAGAACAAGCACGATTTAGTGCTGGCGATCTCTTCGGAGTAGCTTCTCCAACGGAGACGTACCACTCTGCAAAGAGTTGGGAACTTCGGTGAAAAACACCCTGTCTCTCTGAGTGCTTATTTACATTGCTTCTGTTTACCTGTTAATTGCTTGTTTGTGTAATCTTAGTCTTAATCTGTTCATCTGTTAAAGATCACCTTTACACCTGTGTTACTCTAGCTGTGTCTCAGTTGTTATATATCTTATCTCTCACCTGAGTCAGTACCTGCTACACAGGCAGATAGATTGCTACTTATTTGCTAAGTCTTAGACCACCTGTGTTAGGCACCTGTGTGACAGCTGCATGCTATTTAACACCTTATATCATACCTGTGTCACTCACCTGTCACACAGCTAGCTGATCCTAGCTTCTATCTAAGGCATAATTTAATCAATCAAGATAAAAGAAGTAATTTTTATTAGCCTCCTATTCACCCCCCCTCTAGTCGGCACCTTCGGTCCTTTCAGAGGGGACCATGTCTTACCATTATCATTGAACCTTGGGGCAAAGCCTAAGCCCTCATGATTGAAGTTCTCCTTCTAGTGGCTAAATATCTCCTTGAGGGTCTTAATACCCTTGTAGTATTTGATCAACCCTTGTTGGAGTTGGATCGCTTCACATGATATGTGGTTAGAAGTACTAGAGACATCAACATGTGTAATAGTAGGAGAATCCATGAACAAAGAATCACACTTGACACATGACATTTCTACACTCTCTTGAGATGAAGTCGATTGCTTGTTAAGGAGAGAGAGATCTTGCCCTTCAGGATATCGTGAGATATCTTAAGAGTTTCTTAATATTATTTGTTCTTAGTGTTCTCAAACCCAAGATTTTCATGAACATTCCTATGCTCCTCATGGGACTTTTCAAATCTATGATATGAGACCTTAAGTTCCTTATGCTCAAGGGTTAGGACCTAATTTTTCTCTATGTCCCTCACAAGCAATGCCTCTTGCTTCTCAAGAGTGGCGACAAGAGCATCATAGCTACACATACTCAAATCATAAAGATCATCAACCAAATCAGCATCACTATCATCATAGGTTGGAGACTTGCTACACGGCAACGGTGGTGGTACGCGTCCTTGTTTCACTGGCGGTGACTCAAGGCGGACCAGTGCGGCGGCGCTTGCTGTAGAGGGGGTTAGAGTATGCGCGCATGCAGGAAAAAGCAAGCAAACACATCGTAGCTCACCAGAAGCTCTACAGATGGCTTGGTGTGGTCGGAAGAGCTTGGGTGTGGCGGTTGTGATGGCTATGGTGGATGGCGGAGCAGGCACTTCGTTTGCTCCGAGGTCTCGTAGAAGGTAGGGAATGGATCAGCAACGAGCTATGGTGGAAAGGAATCCAATAGAACGATCAAGGAATCATCAGAAAGGTCTAACAACGACGGTAGCGGAGGTTCACCGAAGAGGAAGAAGACGACAATCGATTTTTACAGGAGCTCAAAATTATTGTTGAGCTTCTATATAAATTTTGAAGAGATTCAAACATAAAAAATCCATCTACGTAATAGATCTTTGATCTTCCAATTAACTTTTTTTGAGAACGATCTTCTAATTAATTAGGCTTAGGGTTTTTCATGATATTCATAATTTCATGTGATAGTTCCATCATTTTATGAGGCTTTAAATTCCCCTCGGTTTCAGCTTAAGGAAAAGATGATGTGTAACGCCAATGATGCACAAACCTTTATATTAATTATATTACAAAACTGGGGATATCACACCTGGAGGCAACCCGAAAGTTTAGAGCCTTTTTATTTTTGGTCAGGTCTTAGTTTCTAGTTTTGAATAAATTGTATAAAGTTCTATGACTTATAATTGCAATTTTTTTGCTACAATAACCTCTCTGTTATTTTTTGATGTTCTGCAATGCCTAATATATCGTGGAAAATTCATATTTGCAATTTATAGAAGGTACGTAAGTTATAAAGTTAGGAGTTAGCTCTAGCCTGTAGGAGCCAGTTGGGAGGCTCTACCGTCTCCCTCTTCGGCTAGTTTTTGTGAGCATCCCTTGACGGTCCATTTTTTTAGCTCTCTATTATGTTTCGATGTGTATGAATATAAATTTTCTAGATTTTTCCTGTACTGTTGTAGTCGCTATTTTAGTTTTATAAGTTTCTATCCTATTTTTAATGCTGAAATTAATGATGTGATATCCTCTAAAAATATTTTTTGTTCTCCTATTTAATTGGGCACTTTATAGCTCAGAGTTGGCTTTTACTTCTAAGGTATTCATTGTGTTTAATTTAATCACTTGAAAAAATGTTACTTTGTAATTTTATGCAATCAATTATTTAATATTCACCAAGGAAAATCAAAAGAGAAGCAAAAGCTTTAAGCTTGGGAGAGAGCCCTTCCCCCCAATTGGATAAGATTTTTGCTACTTTTTATTTATTCATGGTTGATTCATAATTGTTATATGCATTGTTTTATTATGGAACTTGATATTTCTAGTTGTAGGTTGGCTTAACCAATATCTTTAGTTCAATTTAAGTTTTTGAATAAAGTGAGTTGTTGGAGTTACGGAGGGTCTATCTTTAGTGGCTTGGTATGCTTATCTTAATTTAGTGAGCGGTGTTGGTGAATATGTTAATAGGGTTGTAGTCATTGCTTTGTCTTGAATTATAATTTCAATTATAATTTAGGTATGAATTATGCTCTTGATGTTCCTTGATGACATGAATTAAAAGGGACATGACAGTGATGTATGATGCTTCTTTATTGAAAAAACTGATTTATCTTATGGAAGAACTTATGACAACAATCAATTATTGTTACCCACTCGGACTATTGTTGATATTGCTACTCACTTATTAAGGTTGAGTTTTGGGATGGTTGATTTATTCATGTGATGTTTGCCTACTATCTTGCCATGCTTCAATAAATTTTAGTGAGAGCATAAATGTCACTTTGTAATGAATAGGAGCCATATGTATGTTGAACTAGGTTTTAGCCAAAGGAGAACATTGTTACATATAATATAAATTGATTTAAAGATACTTGTTGTTTTTATATGATTCCATCTTGGTCAAGTATACTAGCCTCCGCTGTACTCAGTCTTTCATATGTCACCTTGATATTTTCCATACTTCGCCAGTACATTTAAACCCATGGGGTATGTCCCTTTTAAAAAAGGAAAGAAATAAAGATGGCACAGAGGTGGCAAATAAATGCCATTGAAATAAGTATGTGGTACACAAAGGAAAAAAGAGAGACATCCCAATAGACCTTCAGTGCCACCATTTGTGTCCACCAAGCCTACTTGTCATGGCTCTACATCCTTAGTCATTCGAGTATCTTGCACACATATAGCCTTGTTTTTATTCTCTACACCTTGTTTTCTATGTCATGTAAAGAGCTCAACCTTGTAAGGTACCTCTCACTTTTGTATGGCTTTGAAATAAAGAAAAAAAATAAAAAGACAAAAATAAAAATGAAAAATATAGTAGAAGAGAGGTATCATCCTTTAAATGAGCTCTACTTATTCTTTTATGCGAGATGATCATTTGTAGGCTAGTGCATGCATCATATTTTCAGTAGCAGTAGCATTTAGCTCATGTGCTTCACTTATATCATTAGAGAGCATTCACTTTTGCTCATGATCTTCAATTATATCATTTAGAACTTTATCATTGCTCATGGAATTCACTTATATTCATTAGAGCTTTTATTTTGCTCTTGCACTTCACCTACATCATTTGAGATCACACACCTTGCTCATGTTCTTCACTTATATCATTAGAGAGCATCTCTTTTGTGTGATATGATTTCACTTATGTATTTATAGGACAATCTCTACTCCTCTTACAATATCAATAACCGGGACATCACTAGGGCTTGGGGGTCACTTTGCATTGCAATAGCCTTTCTTATTCCTTTGATCGAGACACTCCTACCCTCGCATTAATATCTCTAAAGTGATTAGGAACATGAGATATAAAGTATTTTTGTGGATGAATTGATGAAACAAACAGTGACCAATAGAAAACCGTGGGTGATCTTCCCAAAGTGAAAAATTCCAGGAATCTTTACATGTTGGTGTATAAAGCTCTGCACTTATGATTTGCCTCTAGTAGGTGAGCGCCAAAAAGTTTTATTCTATTGCTCTCTAATTGACCTTTAGCATTTTTTTTCCTCATAGGAATGGGTAGGAAGTAAACTAATGATATTTTATTTTCCATTCTTATTATGATCTTAGCATTTGAGTTTCAAAGACAGCCTTAGGCCTAGTGATTGGTAATAATTATTTTTGGACAAATGCGTGTGTGTTCTTATAGTCCTCCCTAAAAAACACACCATTACACACTTTCTTCGCAGAAGTTGGGAGTTTGAGAACCAAACTTGGAGGTTCTAGGATTTAGACGAATGGCTATATCAGCATGTTCAGCAATGAAATTTGGAGGCTCCCGCAAGAACCCAAAGATTACAACTTTTCAAGACAATGTCTATATTGTGTGAACAGCAACGGATCTCGGAGGCTCCGGTAAGAATCCAAAGACTCCAAATTTTAGAGCATAGCTGATAGGAACATGTGGTGGTTCCGACTTGGAAGCCAAACCCTCCAAAAAATTGAATAGCCTTGAACAAGGCATAGTCGGTACTGATTTCTAGAGGTTTCGACATTGCACTCAGAGCTTCCGAGATTTCAAAAGTACTCAATAGAGTATGGACATTACATGAACTCGGAGCTTTCGACATACTGATTTGGTCATTCCAAGATTTCAAAGGATAAGTCTATAATGGATCTCAGACACTCTGCAAACTTTCGGGAGTTCAAAATTTCGAATTGAAAGGACTTAAAACATTTCCAGCACTGAAACTTGGAGGTTCAAGGATAATCTCGGATGTTCCAACATCCCAAAAACGGGACAGACATGCAACTCAGAGGCTCTGAGATAGCACTTAGAGGCTCCGAGATTTCAAATACCTCAAGAGAGGTTAGATCAAAAGCGAATCTCGGATGCTTTGACTTTGGCACTCGGACACTCCGATAATGAGCACCTCAGTTGGACCAACAACAAAATGGAATCTCGGATGGTCTGATTTCAAACAATAGAATGGAATCTCGGAGCTTGGTAGAAATACAAAACATGCAATGTTTTGAGTACTCGACACGCAATATGATCAAACTACTTGCCTAATGGCCCCTTTTGATAATACGGTTATCTATCATATAATATAGTCTCCCATAAAACACCTTGAGACTGGTCAAACTAGCAAAATCTAGACTAGGCATACTTTCTCCGTGTCCATTCCACTTGAGCCTTGATGAACACGATCATCCACGCTCCAAGCTGAAATCACCTTCATCATGGTCGCTTGATGAAGTCTTTCATTTAGCTCCCCATAATCCCTTATCAGAAGCCTTCTCTTAAAATCATCTTCACTTTTCCATCTTTACTTGATGGACCGCAAGCTTCAAGTAAATGTCTCCACATAATGCTCGTCTTGAACTCGCATACCTTGATGTCATCATCTCTTGGTGCATATCAACATTAAAGCTTTGATTGAGGTTCATCCTCGCATAATGCACAACTAAACCTTCTTTTGATGATCATCCTCGTATGATGCACAACTGAACCTTCTTTTGATGATCATCCTCATATGAGGCACCATTTAAAGCTTATGAAAACACTCAATGCATCTTGATGACCATCAATACTTGATGCCATCTTCACTTGAGCTTTGCTGATATCATCCTCTTGATGTACATGAAGTGCACCTAACCCTCACAATTTCCAAACATATGGAACATGGTTAGTTCGCAAACATGATTGACATTACTCTCCAAACCACTTGATCACTTGCGGTCCATTCTGGATGCATGAAGGATTTTGAATAGATTTGTGTGATGAAGGCCATCAAATCAAGAGATGAATCAAGGATCAAGGAGTTGAAGACATGAATCATATGTGATCAAGAAAGATCTTAAGGAGTGCACTTCAAGGGATCAAGATTATTTTCAAGGGAGTGAACCATATATGATCAAGGTCATGAAGCATCAAATTCAAGAAAAGAATCCAAGATGTGAATCATATTTGTGAACTAATCATGTTCTATGTGTTTGGAAAGTGTGAGGGTTAGGTTCACTTTATGATGGTACATCAAGACGATGATCTCACCAAAGCTCAAGTGAAGATGGCATCAAGTGTTGATGGTCATCAAGCCGCATTGAGTGTCGTCATAAGCTCTAGAGATGCTCATATGAGGGTGATGCTCAAAAAGGTTGAGGTGGCTACGGTGTGAGGATGAACCTCAAGTAAAGATTCAATGTTGGTAAGCACCAACAGATGACGACATCAAGTTGTGCAAGTTCAAGTCGAGCATTATGTGAAGACAAGCATTATGTGAAGACACATTGTCGCGGGGATTTCACGGCAATATACATTTCTAGTAGGATTTGGGGAGCGCAAGAGGATGATCCAGGAGCGGGTTCACACGAGAGATTTACCCAGGTTCAGGCCCTCTATGGAAGAGGTAATACCCTACTCCTGCTGAAATGTTTAGCAAGCCTTGTGCGAGGAAAGATTTGGGTACAATGAATGGCCTGTTACTCTCCAGAAAAAGAAGCAGAAGAAGATCCCCTGCACGGGGTCCTGGCCTTGCCTTATATAGACCTGGCAAGGCCTGGAGTTACAACTACCGAGTCGCGGTAACGGCATTCTTAATTGGTGCCTTAACTCTACTTAACTGCCAGGATAACATCTGTCTTCAAGACTTAGTAACGTTCGGTCTTAATTGGCACCCGGCTGTTACTTCCGAGTGGATCTCGCAGGCCGCGTCTATCCGGGTGGGCCTCTTGTAGCAGCTATCGGCCATCCTGAACTTTGTTGGGTCGATTATCTGTCTTGGGCCTATCCCCTGTGGATCCCGTCGTCAGTAGCCCCCGAGTGCTTCAAGGTCTTGATACGGGCGCCGTCTGGTAGGCAAACCGTATGCGCCTCCGAATCGGCCGTAGAGAGACCTTGATGGACTCCTGAGATACCTGAAAAAAGGTTAGGTTTGTGCTAAGTGTGGGGAGTTTCGGTGATACCCGCGCTTTCCTGCTGGGGAAGTCGGCTGGTGGCCTTCCGGGAGGCGTATCATAAATTCCGAGTGAACCCGAAATAGCGTCTGGGCTTATCCGAGTGGATCGTTGCCAGCTTGTGCCCGTAGGGGGGACGCTTTCGACCTTCAGCTTCGAAACCGAGTCCTCGAACTTCGGCACTGGGTTCCGAACCAGAAACCGTTTTGCACCGCTGTGGCGTCTGGTTCTGAATCAGGGACCGCCTTGTGCCGCCATGGATGCCGGGTTCGTCCTTAGCTTGGGTGTTGCCGAGTGACCTGCGAAACCCTGTTGGGTTGGTCATCAATACCCCTTTTTGCAGATCAGATCTGCTTTCGAGTGGTGCAATTGGCATGCCTCGAAATTGTTTGGTGGAGTCGGCACAGTCTGTGTCATGACTCAGTGAGCTGAGCCAACTTTAAACTAGCTCGACGTCCGAGTGTGGTTCAACCCGATTGAGTCGAACCCGGTCGAAGCCAGCTCGTGGTCACACGAAGTCGTCTCGACTGTGTGCGACGTCATTTCAGCATTTAATGCACGCAGTTGGTTGGACAGAGCGCCTACGGCGCTGCAGCATGATGATTTTGCCTCGAGTCCCGCGCGAGACGTCCGCGAGACAACCGCTGCTACTGCGGCGATTTCGCAGGGCGTCCGAAACGACGGTTCATTATGATTGCGCCTCGAATCACGTGTGCGGTACGCGCGGGATGGTTGCTGACGTAATGCTCGCCAACTGGAACGCCTGGGACGACGGGTCATGACGAAAAAGGCGCCTCGAATCCCGTGGGATCGCACGTGTGGGACGACGGTTGTCGTGGCGGTTTGCCACCACGTGTGGCGCACGACCATCGGCGGTTCGCCTCCCTCTTCTATAAAAACGGGTGCGGGGCTGAAGCAGTTCCCATCTGCCTTCGTCTTCCTCACGCGCCTAAATCTCTTCGCCTCCAGAGCCCCGCCGCCGTGCATTGTTCTTTTCCTTCCCGAGAAAGCGCTCGATCCGCCACCGCCTTCCGACCATGTCGCGCGTCTCCAAGGGAAAGAAGATCGACACCAGATCCTCCTCCGCCGCCGCGCTCCCTGATGACTGGAAGAAAGGCGACTTGGTCCCGTCGGTGGTGACCGATGATATCCTTGCCGGCCTCTCCAGCAAGGGAATGCTGCCTCCACGTGCGATCAGCAATTGGAGGGCGCCCTGCCAGGAGCCGGGTCCAGCTCCGCACGATCACGAGCGGGTGCTGCTCATCCCGTTCGTCGAGCGGGGATTATCGCTGCGGCCCCACGACTTCGTGGGAGGGCTTCTTCACTTTTACAGCCTTCAACTCCACCACCTCAGCCCCAATGGCATTCTGCACATCGCGTGTTTCATCACGTTGTGCGAATATTTTTTGGGAACCCGGCCTCACTACGGGCTGTGGAAGAAAACCTTCGTGGTAAAGGCGCAGCCGGTCAAGGCCGGCGGGCGCCTCTCCATCTGCGGGGGAGCCGGCATTCAAGTGAAGTCCGGCGTGAAGTACTTCAAGCTGCAGCTCCCGGACACTGTGCGGAAGTGGCAAGACGGGTGGTTTTACTGCCCGGACGAGCTCATTCTGACTGCCCAGGAGGGGTTGCCGAAGTACGTCCCGGGTCCCCCAGTCTGGCAGAAGCGTTGGGGCGCCAAGCCTTCCAGCACAGAAATGCCAGAGGTTGAGTAGCTCACCAAGAGGATCCAGCGGCTCCAGGACAAGGGGCTTACTGGAGTCGACCTTATCGTAACCTGGTTGAGTCGGCGAATCTAGCCGCTGCAAGCCAGGGCGCACCCGATGTGGGAGTACTCAGGTGCGTCCGACTCAACCAGGGTGTCGGCAGGGGAGCTCTCGGATCGAAACTTTATGGAGCTTCTCAAGAACTTGACCAAGGAGCGATCCAGTCTCTCTAGGGTCCCACACATGGTGCCCTACTCTACTGCCAACCCCCCACCGACTATAAGTATTTCGCAGTCCGAGTCGAAACCTTTGCTTTTTTGCTCCTTCATTTCTTTTTAAACCGAGTCTTTGACTTTGTAGACTTTGCTCCACTTGAACTCCATGCCGCCACTTCCTGAGCAAAATCCGGCTCCGGAGGCTTTGGAAGACGTGGAGGTCGAGGAAGAAGCCCCCGAGGGCGGGGACCCGGAACGGGGGCGAGCTCCGGCCGACTCGGAAGATGAGTCGGAAGAGGCCCCTATAATTTTCAAATGGAGGCGTACGGACGACACCTCTGGGTCCGGTGCGTCACGAGCCTAGGCGGAGTCAGCTCAGATGGAATCAGCCGCCAAGCGGGCGCGGGCCGACACTGCCAGCCCTGCGGTACAAGTTACCGTGCCTGCCGTCAAGCCGGCTGCGCCCCAGCCGGCATCCGCCAGCTCCTCCAGGGGTCCGTCCGCCCCGGTGAAGCCGAAGAAGAAGGTGGTCCCTACGACCACCAGGTACGCCTCTTTCGCTTTCTTTCCCATTTCAATTGAAAAGGGAAAGATGTTGAAGTCGGCTTGCGCTTTTGTTTTTTGCTGAGTCCAAAGGAAGCTCTCCGACAAAGAGGCTTCCAACCCGGCTCGTCCATGGGGCCGACTCCAACCCTGCCATCAGAGTCGGCCTCTCTAGCTCCGACTGCAACTGCGCCCAGCGTGCAGACACCCACCGCACCCGTGGCGATGGCGTCTGAGTCGGGGAAGGGGACGGAGCCAGCCGTGCCCCCGACTGCAGCTGTGCCCAGCGCGCCGTCGTCTGCTGCGCCCGTGGCGGAGACGCCAGAGTCGGGCGCGGGTACCGGACCAGTCGCAGGACCGGCCAATGACCCGCAACCTCCACCGACTCCCGCCAGCGTGGCGACAACAGAGCCGACGGACAGGGCCCAGGGCCAGCACATTACCGAGTCTTCACCGGTGGCGGAGCGAAGCCTGATGCTGGCTCCCGCGCCCGTGCCTAAAGAGACGGCACCCGGTTCATCGAGCAGCCTTGTGCCCGCGCTGCTGCTGCCGAGCTGCAGCACGAAGGACCTGGCTGCGGCGCAAAGGGCCACTGACCGCGTCGCTGCCCTGAGCTCTAAGCTTAGGGAGTTTGCTGACGCGGCCAAGACCTTGGCGGACTCGACCGAGGTTTTGGAATCTTCTGTCGGGGTAAGTCTTCACATTCGATCTTCGCTTGATTTTTAACACTGGGAGCACGATCAGTGCACCTAGTGGGTGTAGCCCCCGAGTCTCGAGCTGACTGTTTGAGTCGGCTTGAGACTTATTAACTCGGGTCCCACTGACTCGAATTTCTCCCTTTATCCAGGCTGCGGTCCGACTCGACGGAGGCAGCCAAGCGCTTTTAGAGAGGAACGCCTCCCTCGAGAAAGCGTTGGCTGACGAGAGGGCCCAGACGCGGCAACTCGAAGAAAAACTCGCCGCCGTGGGGAGTAAGCATCCGAATCATTGTAATCATTTACCTCGAAATTTTCTTGACTCTAATCTTTTCGAGTCGGCAGATGTCAAGGCCGAAAATGCCCGCCTGCGCAGGCAGTTGAAGGTCTCCGTCCCGCTGGAAAAGGTGTCGGGGATGATTGACGCCAAGATGGCTGAGCTTGACGGCGAGCTAAAGCAAGCTCGCGAGACCATGAAGACCGCCGCCTTGCTGCAGTCGGAGCATCAGCAGCTGGCCACTCAGTTTGAGGAACTGACGGCCACCAATCGCGAGCTGCAGGTGCAAGTCGACAGCTTCTACTCGAAGATGACCGAGTCGTGGCAGCAGCATGCTGCGGCCATCGTCGAGTGGGAGAAGCGGGAGTCAGAGCTCATGGGACATCACAAGAAAGCCAATGAGACCCTGCTCGGTGAGCTTCCGAGTCCCTCATCAACCTCTTTTGTCCATGCCCCTGCTTAGTTCCTTGTAATAATTCTAAAGCAGATGCTTGCCCAGAACTGGAGGAGGAGGCAAGGCATGCGGCACTCTGACTCCGAGCTCTGGCGCACCCGGCTGAATCAGCGCTCGAGGCCTTCTGGACACCCGAGTTGCTGTCCAGTTGTATCGTCACTGTGGAGGACTGACTCCTCCAAGTGAAGAGCCTCGTTGAACGCATGAAGTCGGCTGCACAGAGCCTTTGCACCAAGCTCTGGCCCAACGATGAAGTGGGCTCCAGCATCTTTGCCCTCGCCGACAAGCTTTCACAAGGCTTTGCAGAAGTGGAGAAGTGGAAGGAGTCGGCGGCCCGCTCGGGAGCCGGCATGGCGCTGGCGATGGTGCTGGCGCACCACCCTGACCCGGACATCGACGGGATTTCCGCTGGAGCCCCACTCGACGCAGAAGGCGAGGCGGTCGACCCATTGAAGCTGCTCCCCCGAGTTCGCCGCGCCGCAAGCCAGATTGTCGAGTTCACCGACCTAGAGGAGCGCGTAGAGGCGACTCCAGAAGAATAGATGTATTTTTATTATTATTTATTTTGTTTAGACTCGGTATACTGAGTGAAATTATGTAAAGACTACTGTCGGCGGAATGGGGCCCAGGGTCCCCCAAACACCGACGGAGGCCAACCAGATGCCGCAGCGCGAGCCACGTGGCGGTCGGGTCGGCGTAGACCCCGTCCCGGCAGCGAAGTGGGCCCGGCGGTCAAACCCGAGCGCTCGGGGGCCCTCCCCGAGCGCCGCGCCCATGTGCAACCATCTGAAAGGGCCTTGGGCTCCCGAGAGCCCAAGGCTCAGGAAGCGAGGGGGGCACTCGGGGTCCGTCCCCGAGTGTCCGGTGTCCCCGGGTGCGTGGGCCCCAGGGGAGCGCTCGGGGCATTCCCCCGAGCACGCCTCCTGGAGCTCCGCCCGCAGGGGCCCCGAGCGATCCCCCAACGAGCGCTCCCCGAGCGCTCGAGGTCACTCGGGGGCGGCCTGGGACAGCTGGCACCCCTCCCGTTCGAAGGAGCCGCTCGGGGACGTGGAGCCCGGGGTCGTCGGGTCCCCCTGTGGGGCCCACCTCCGGGCACATCAGCGAGCAATTGGCTTCTCCCGCAAGCCTCAGCCCTGGCAGAGGCATTTAATGCCTATCATTTCGACAAGGAATCCTAAGCCCTATGAGGGCATGATGACGGACAGGCCGGGCCCCACCCGCTCAGGCGGTAGGTTCCGTTGCCTATCACCTTCCACCTAATGATGGGTCTGTCTGACAGCTTTGTTGACCGACCGGACACGCCGCACCGCACGCCCCTGTCGCTGTCGCCCTTTTTGCCCCCTTGGGTCGCGTCACCGCGCGCCCCGGTGCGCGGGTTTGGTCGCTGACACACGGGGCCCAGGAGCGGGTGTTTCACCCACTTTGTCAGAAGAAACCCGGTAAGTCTCCATTTGCGGGACCCACCGGCCATAGATGTGTCAGGATCCCTGTTCGGAAGCACGGCGAGAAGACACCCGGCGCGGAAATCGGCGCCACGCAATAAATGTAAGGCGTGGGCCGCCCTGTTGCGCCCACGTCGCCGGCAGAGCCCTCTGGCCGCTGTGGAAACCCCCCGGGTATATAAGGGGAGGACCAAGGCCATGCAAAGGGTTGGTTCATTGGCTGTTTGGCTAATTGGTTAGCTGAATATCTTCTCAATTATACTCTCATTTGCTCTCTTCTCCGGCTGGTTCCTTAGCGAGAACGCTAGGGCTAGAGCTCTGGGAGAAGAACCCTTCTTGTAAGCAGGATAGCCTTTGTAATCCCGGAAAAATCAATACACACACCAAAGCAGGACGTAGGGTTTTACACCTCCGAGTGGCCTGAACCTGGGTAAATCCTCTACGTCTTTTGCATCAGATCCATCCCCCTCTCGATCTGTCACCGGCTCACAAGGAGAACTCTACTGCGCCCCCGGCCGAATCCCAAAGGGGGTCCAACCGGACCACCGCTAGAGGCGTCCCTACGCCGACAACTACTAAGTTGAACAAGTAGATTTTTGCAATGAACTTGTTGTGTTATTTTGCGTAAGTTGTTTTGCTCATCTGAGTTTGTTTCTACGCCGAGTCCTTTCACATGCAGGCCGACCTTTAGCTTTTGCTCTTGCCAACTGGACAGCCGAGTTGCGACTGTAGTTGGGGACGAAGAGTGGGCCTTAGGTACCGTACACGTTTACTTAGACGTTCACGGAGAAAACAAAGTTAGAGGAGTCAACACAACCTGAGCCAACTGACCACACCCAGTGGGTCGAGGTAGCCCCCGGGGATTGCTCGGAAGAATTGAACCACTCGGATGTTTGATGTAGCCCCCGGGGGTTGCCCAAGGGAACAAACCAGTTTTAACAGTAAGGTCACAAATAAATAATTCCAACTGGAGAATGTGGAAAAAGAGTTCCCCCCCGAGTGCCGCTCGGGATAGGGAATTTTTATTCATGATCAAAAACTGCTAAGTATTGCGAATACAAATTGTTAAGTAAAAAAGGGACGTAGCTGTGCAATGTTCCAAGTCCTTTCGGTGACTGCTCCTGATGCCGGGTCCTCCAGTCGATAGGCGCCATTGTGCAGTACCTGGTTGATGATGAATGGCCCCTCCCAAGGCAGCGAAAGCTTGTGCATGCCAGCTTTATCTTGGATGAGTCGGAGAACCAAATCCCCTGTATTGAAGACTCAGCCCCGGACTTGGCGGCTGTGATAGCGGCGCAAGTTTTGCTGGTATATAGCCGAACGTGAGAGAGCAAGTTCCCAGGCTTCCTCTAAGAGATCAAGGTCATCCTGCCTTGCCGACTCGGCATCCGCTTCCACATATGCTGTGACGCGTGGGGGATAGTCGTGGAGGACGTCACTCGGCAGGACAGCTTCAGCTCCATAGACCATGAAGAAAGGCGTGTAGCCAGTCGACCGGTTTGGAGTAGTCCTTAAGCTCCAGAGGACAAAAGGAAGCTCGTCGATCCAGTAGCCGGCAGTTCGCTGCAGGGGAACCAGCAGCCGGGGCTTGATGCCTTGGAGGATGAGCACATTGGAATGCTCAACTTGGCCATTCGACTGCGGATGAGCCACCGAAGCGTAGTTGACTCGGATACCGTGGTCCCGGCAAAACTGGCGGAAGACTTCAGCGGTGAAGTTCTTGCCATTGTCGGTGATGATACTGTGAGGAATGCCGAATCGGAAGACGACCCCCTTCATGAAGTTGACGGCAGTCGGACCGTCGAGCTTCATGATGGGTTTGGCCTCAATCCACTTAGTGAATTTGTCCACCGCCACAAGGAGGTGGGTGAATCCCCCTCTCGCTTTCTTGAGCGGACCCACCATGTCGAGTCCCCATACGACAAAGGGCCATGTGATAGGGATGGTCTTGAGTGCAGTAGCTGGCAGGTGTGATTGACATGCATACCGCTGACAGCCATCACAGATGCGAACGAGTTCCTCTGCATCAGCATGAGCAATGAGCCAGAAAAAACCATGACGAAAAGCCTTGGCAATGAGTGCTCGCGAAGAAGCATGGTGACCGCAGGTTCCCGAATGAATTTCCTCAAGGATTGCTCTGCCTTCTTCTAGCGAAACACACTTCTGGAGAACTCCAGAGGTGCTGTGCTTGTAAAGCTCGTTGTTGATGATGGTGTAGGCTCCAGCGCGGCGCACAATACGACGCGCCTCAGTCGGATCCTCGGGAAACTCCTTCCTTAAGAGGTAAGAGAGGAACGGCCGAGTCCAGAGAGGCATGACGGCCAGGACGCCTTCCTGAGCCGAGTCAACATTCTCGGAGCCTTGGGGCGTGACCTCGGATGAGTCGATTGCAGACTCCATCTTGATGGAAGGCCGATGTAGTTGTTGTAGAAAAACACCGAGTGGCACCTTTTCTCGAGTGGAGCCAATCCGAGCCAGGGAGTCGGCTACTTTGTTGTCGGCCCGGCGAACATGATGAAGTTTGAAACCTTCAAAATGGCCTTCGAGCCGTCGTACGACAGCGCAATACACCGCCATGGTGGGGTCCTTGGCATCCCACGTCTTCATCACTTGCTGCACCACCAGATCCGAATCGCCGCGACATAAGAGTCGGCGGATACCGAGTGAGACGGCTATGCGCAAGCCATGCAACAGCGCCTCGTACTCCACGACGTTGTTAGATGCCGTGAAATGGATCTGCAACACGTAGTGGAGTTTGTCACCCTTGGGAGAGATGAGGATGACTCCAGCCCCGTACCCACAAGCATCTTCGACCCGTCGAAGTACATGATCCAGTGCTCCGAGTGCACTTCGGGCGGGAGGGACTGGGTTTCTGTCCATTCGACAATGAAGTCGCAAGAGCTTGAGACTTTATAGCCTTGCGAGGCTCGTAGTTGATGTCGTGAGCCATGAGCTCAATTGCCCACTTAGCGACTCGGCCCGTGGCATCCCTGTTGCCAATGATGTCTGACAAAGAAGCATGACTGACCACGGTAACCGAGTGGGCTTGGAAATAGTGCACCAACTTCCGCGCTGCCATGAATACGCCGTAGACAAGCTTCTAGTAGTGCGGGTAGCGCTGCTTTGACTCAGAAAGGACCTCGCTAACATAGTAGATGGGTCGCTATACTTTCTGCACCCGGTCTTCTTCTGCTCGCTCTACCACCAGAACCACGCTAACCACCTGATTGGTGGCTGCAATGTAGAGCAGCAAGGGTTCCCCTTCCATAGGTGCAGCGAGGACTGAAGGCGTAGACAGCAGTCGTTTGAGGCCGTCGAAGGCCTGTTGAGCTTCGCTGGTCCATTCAAAAGAGTCAGATTTCTTCAGGAGTCGGTAGAAGGGTAGAGCCTTCTCACCGAGTCGGGAGATGAACTGACTCAGTGCAGCCACGCATCCGATTAGTCACTGGACAGCCTTCAGATCCTTCGGTTTGCCCATCTTGAGGATGGCCTCAATCTTGTCCGGGTTCGTCTCGATTCCTCGTTCAGAAACGATGAACCCAAGTAGCTTGCCTGAAGGAACTCCAAAGACACACTTCTCCGATTGAGCTTCATAACAAATCTTCTGAGATTGGCGAAGGTTTCGACCAAGTCGGTCAAAAGATCCACGTTCTTTTTTGTCTTTACTACGATGTCGTCAACGTAGGCTTGGACATTTCTGCCTATCTGGTCGTGCAAACACTTCTGCATACATCGCTGATATGTGGCTCCAGCGTTTTTCAAACCAAAAAGCATAGTGATATAGCAGTAAGCCCCAAACGGGGTAATGAAAGAAGTCTTTATTTGATCTGATTCTTTCATTTTAATCTGTTGGTAGCCTGAATAGGCATCTAGAAAACATAAACACTCACACCTAGCCGTGGAGTCGACTACCTGATCGATACGAGGTAGTGCGAACGGGTCCTTGGGGCAAGCTTTGTTCAGCGAAATGAAATCTACACACATTCGCCAAGTCTTATTCTTCTTAAGAACCAGGACTGGGTTTGCTAACCAGTCCGAGTGAAGGACTTTCTTAATGAACCCGGCCGCGAGGAGTCGGGCTATCTCTTCTCCAATGGCTTTGCGCCTGTCCTCGGCGAAACGGTGGAGAGATTGCTTGACTAGCTTCGCGTCTTTGGAGACGTTGAGGGAGTACTCGGCGAACTTCCTTGGAACTCCGGGCATGTCAGCTGGCTTCCATGCGAAGATGTTCCAATTCTCACGAAGGAAGTCGACGAGCGCGCTTTCCTATTTGGCCTCAAGGTCGGACCCGATTTGGACCGTCTTGGACGGATCATCGGGGTGGACCTGGACTTTCTTTGTGTCCTTGGCCAACTGGAAAGCGGATTCGGACGCCGACTTCTTACTAGGTGGAGCCTATTCGAGGTCAGCATTCTTCTTGATGGCCTCCAGCTCTTCCACCGCGATCAGGGACTCGGCGATGTCCGCGCTAGTGATATCGCACTCGGTGGAGCGCTCGAAGTCGCCAGTGATGGTGATGACCCCCTTAGGACCCGGCATCTTCAACTTGAGATAGATGTAGCACGGCCTAGCCATGAATTTTGCATAGGCCGGGCGTTCGAAGATGGCGTGGTAAGCGCTTCGAAAGTCGACGACTTCAAAGGTCAAGGTCTCCACCCGGAAGTTGTCAGGACTGCCGAAAACAACCTCCATGGAGACCTGCCCCAATGGTTTGGTGCACTTCCCAGGCACTATCCCGTGGAAGGTAGTGCTGCTGGGACGAAGTTGGGACTCCGGGATCTGCATCTTCTTTAGGGTCTCCATGAAGATGATGTTGATGCTGCTTCCGCCGTCCATGAGGACCTTGCGGAGCTTGAAGCCACCATCCTGCGGATCCACCACCAGCGGGTGCTTGCCCGGGCACGGGACGCGATTCGGGTGGTCAGAGCGGTCAAAACCGACTGGCATCTCCAACCAGTCCAGCCACCGTGGGACTGCCGGGACTGTCGCGTTTACCTCGCGGCATCACAGCTTCCAATTCCTTTTGGACTCAGATCCCTGGAAGATCATGAGGACGCCCCTCTGCGGGGGATACTGCGGCGCGCTGCCACCCGGAGGGCCACCCTCGTCACCAGCGTCAGGAGCGGGTTGTTTCTCTTCCCGGAGGCGCTTTAAGAAGCTACACTCCCTGGTCGAGTGACCCGCCTGATACTCGGCAGTGCTGTGAAAAGAGCAGGGCTTGTCGAGGATCTCCTCAAAGGTGAGCCTCGGCGCCTTGCGTTGCTGCCAGGGGCGCTCTTTCTTTCGACCGCCATCGCCGTGCTGGGGGCCGCGTTCAACGGCCGTGACCAAGTCGGCGCCACTAACCCCATTCCTGGCGCCAGCTTTTCGCTTCTGGGGGCGGTTGTCACCACGCTTCTGACCCGAGTCGGTGTGGTCTTTGCGGCTTGAGGACTCGGCTTTTGACTTGCCCTTGTCCTTGTACCGTATTGCCTCCTCACCAGTCGTATACTTACTGGCGACTTCCATGAGTCGGCCCATGGTCTGAATATTAGACCTGGCCAACTTATGCTTTAGGAGCTCATACTTGACTCCCTGAGAGAAGGCCTAAATGGCCTGCGTCTCAGAGACGTCCTCGATGGAGTTGCATAGCCGGGTCCAGCACTGAATATAGTCGCGGACCGACTTCCCTTTCTCCTGAACGCAGAGCCAAAGGTCCTGCGCGTTTCCGGGCAGCTTGTAGGTGCGCTCGAAGTTTTTGACGAAGGCCTCTTGGAGGTCCTTCCAATCGTAGATGCTGTCTTCGGGCAAGCTGTTAAGCCATGCCCGTGCGGAGCCTTCAAGCATCAAAGGAAGGCTGCAGAGGGCAACGCGTTCGTTGCCTCCACCAATGTTGCAGGTGACGAGGTAGTTGGCAAGCCAAGTCTCCGGCTTGGCAGTGCCATCATACTTGTCGACGCCACTGGTGATCCAGAACCGATCCGGGAATGGCTCGGAACGAATCTACCTGCTAAAGCATAGCGAACCGGTGGAGGCCGAGCTGCCCGGCTGGTTAACCTCGTCACCGTGATGCTCAGGCCGCATCCTGGCCGCCCGACGTCCCTCGATGTCGTCCCGAGCGTCACGGACATTGTTTGTCCGGGCTCGGGGGGAGTCGGCTGCGACGAGCCCACGGTGATGGGACGACTCGGAGCCGCTGAGGGCCGGCTCCGCGCGGATCCGGAGGCCAGCCGGTCGCTTACCAAAGCAGTCTCATTCTGCTATTCCACCGCTGTCTTCATCAGGGTGACGACTCGGCAGTAGGTCTCTGCCGCATGATCGTCTACCGATGGCGGAAGAGAATCAGCCAACGCGGCAGCTGCAATGAGGTTCTGCGCCGGGGTTTCATAGACCGGGACACCACCCCGCTCTCGAGCCAAAAGAGAATTGCGAACATCACGACCCCTCCGAGCGGCTGATGACACGGCGCGGCATGGGTGCTGGCGAGACCCACGAGCCAGGGCTCCGCCATATTCGCGTTCACGCGCCTCGAGAGCTGCTTTCTCTTGGTCGAAGCTGATCATGCCGACGAGCTGGGAAGACTGCTCGTCGTCATATGAGGTCCCCAAGGTGTGTTTGGGTGCCAGCTCCACCGCGGGGCAAGGAACCGGATCTTGAAGGCGAAGCCGGCCGAAATCGTAGGCCAAGAAGTGCAAGCTCCCGAAGGAGAGCATCGCGCCTCTTGGAAATGCGGCGGAGGTAAGGTGCTGTACCGAGTGGCCGAACACGAGCCTGCCACCGATGACCGGAGTAGATCCCGCCTGGATCGCAACTCCAGCCTGCGCGTCCCCTACCTGGCGCGCCAACTGTCGCGGGGATTTCGCGGCAATATACATTTCTAGTAGGATTTGGGGAGCGCAAGAGGATGATCCAGGAGCGGGTTCACACGAGAGATTTACCCAGGTTCAGGCCCTCTATGGAAGAGGTAATACCCTACTCCTGGTGAAATGTTTAGCAAGCCTCGTGCGAGGAAAGATTTGGGTACAATGGATGGCCTGTTACTCTCCAGAAAAAGAAGCAGAAGAAGATCCCCTGCACGGGGTCCTGGCCTTGCCTTATATAGACCCGGCAAGGCCTGGAGTTACAACTACCGAGTCGCGGTAACGGCACTCTTAATTGGTGCCTTAACTCTACTTAACTGCCAGGATAACGTCTGTCTTCAAGACTTAGTAACGTCCGGTCTTAATTGGCACCCGGCTGTTACTTTCGAGTGGATCTCGCAGGCCGCGTCTATTCGGGTGGGCCTCTTGTAGCAGCTATCGGCCATCCTGAACTTTGTTGGGCCGATTCTCTGTCTTGGGCCTATCCCCTGTGGATCCCGTCATCACACATACTTGAAGCTTGTGGTCCGTCAAGCTACGGTGAACAAGCTAGTGAAGATGTCATCAAGAGAAGGCTTCCCATACTAGTTATGGAGGAGTATTTTGAAATACTTCATCAAGCAAAAGAGATTGAAGAAAGATTTTAATTTGGAGAAAGGATGATTGTCTTCATCAAGCTCATGTGGAGTGCTCAAGGCAAATGTATTCTTATCTAGGCGTTCCTAGTTTTACTGGTCTCAAGGTGTTGGAGGGAGACCAGGTAATAAGATAGATAACCATTCTAAGAAGGGTTGTCGGATAAGTAGCTTGAACAAGTCGTGTCGAGTGCTCAAACCTTTGAATAAGTTGCATCCTCCTTGTTATTGATACTAATTTGAATCTTATGTGATCCAACATTTCTTTATTGGTCTTCTAGGCAGTTTTTCACAATGTTGAAATCTTCATTCTTAGAACCTCCAAGATTAAACTAAGCACCTTTGAGATTAGGGGCTGAATTCATCAAGCTCGAATCTCAGAACCTCTGAGTTTTGAAGTCAAAACCTATGATATTGAGTTCTAAAAACTCCGAATTTGAATCCCGAAAGCTTTGAGATTGATCTCATAACCTCCAAGTTTCCTCTCTCTTCATGATGATATAGCCATTGGATTGAATCTTGGAATCTCTGAGTTTGGTTTTGGAATCTCAAACTTTTACGCAGAAAGTATGTAACGGTTAGATTTTGAGGGCAGGCTATAAGTACCTTGGCCAGCTTGAGGAGTTAGTTGTTGCCCCTGAAGATCATTTTTTGAGTCCTTTCTGTTGCTGCTCGCTCTCACTTAATAGTCTCTAAGGCATGTGTTGCTCTTGTTGATGTGTCTGAGGAGTTTATACATTGTGTTGCACTTGGCGATTGCATTTGGTGCATCGCTTTGAGCTCTTCACATCGATTGTGTTTAACTAGAAGTTCGAGAGCTTGATACTATTAGAGGCCACCGTCTTCTAGACAATTTGGTGGAGTTGAGCTCCGTGATCTCTTCAAGAAGATTGTGAAGAGGCCTGAGGACTTGTAAGTGGTTGTGGAGCTCGCCATCTCAAGGGTGTCGAAAGGAGCTATCCATAGTGAGTCGTTCTTGCTAAAGGTAAGGACCTTGAGGGAAGATATTAGTTTGGAGCCGGCTTGTTCGTCGGGACAAGCTTCCTCAATAGGGATGCAGGATATCAATGAATATCTGAACTTCGAGAAAAACATCATTTGTATTCCTTGTTTCCTTTACTTTCTTGTCATCCATATCTTGCTACTCATACTTGTGCAATTATCTTATGTAGAAATTTTCTTGCTTACATGCCATTCTAAGATTGCATATCTTGACTTAGACTTGTTGGTGCACTTAGCTAAACGTAATTGTTTTAGATTTTGAACTTGTGCAAAATCAATTAGTTAATTTCACATTAGGTTTGGTCTAGATTGTAATCATTTCTAAAATGACTATTCAACAGGCGACATCTGAGGTCCTTCATTGGTCCTGCTAGCCATACGGTTTTTCACTTAGTGAGATAACCTTTCTTTTCGTGGAGGCAGCCTTGGTGCTTAGTTTCAACTTGTATGTGATGGCAGGTTTGTCACCAATACCATGCTTGCTTCTTTGCCTTGCTTGCTTCTTTGCCTTTAGTGGGATTCCTCACTGTGTAGCTTGCTTGATCTATGTCAGAGATAGAATTGCTCGGGGAATACTTAGTGGCTTAAATTTCTTGATTCATACCAAAGTGATCCTTCAAAGCATTCCAAAGTGCCATGAGATCTTCAATCTTCAAAGGTGAGGACAAGTGATGCCTAAGTAGGTATAGTGTTTTGTACATCTCATGAGAGGTCAGTGCAAGATCCCCTTCATTGACATCCATTCCAATGAACCAGCAAAATTCTTACATAAGAGGCCGACACATGGTAGTTGTGGGCATACTATGCCAGCTCAACGAACTCCTTGTTTGAGATTCTAGTCATCTATATGGTTCATGCAAAGTTCCATGAGATTACTATGGGTAATATTATCATAAACAATACTCATAATAATGGAAGACGGCACGATGCCGCATGTGTGCGGGCTAGGGTGCGGAGGCTAGTACGATGACAGTGGTGTTGTTGTACGGTAGGAGGGCAGCAGCGCCATGTAGGGCACGAAGAAAGCGACAACGGCATTGCCCTGATCTGGCGGGTTGGCGGCGCGCGTTGATGTGCCCTCGTGCGGGTGAAGGCGATGGAACCAGTGCGGCGGCGGTGATGCAACCCCGTGTGTGGCGGAAGCATTGTGGGAGGAGGAACATCGGCACCGTCCTGATCTGAAGAGAGAGGTGACACAGAAGGCAGGGATGCAGCGTGGCGTTACGAGCCGCGACTGCGATGACAAGCCGTCGATCAAAGGAAGCGCTGGTGCAGTGGCGGCACAACGGAGTTGCATGGCCTGAGGGCCATGTTGCTGTGTGTATGTGTGCACATGCTAGCCCGATGACGGTGGCCGATGCGACGACGTGGTCGGTGCCACCGGCGATGCATGTCTGCGGTATGATCTTTTTTTCAATCTACCACTTTTCCTCAAGTGGAATATACAAGTTCCCATTGAATTAGCTATCCATCGATATTGTGCCAGCGACTACAAATCAGCTCACAATAGCTATGTGAATTTTACACCATAGAAAATTCTTCGTGCAAAACCAAAAACCAATCTAAATAAAAATATCTAATGACAAAAATCAATCTACTAGAATTGATCTACTTCACATTTGCATATGTGTAAAGTTTGCCCGCGTGAGCCTAGAAGAGGCCGATGCCGTGTAAGCGATCTCGTGTTGATAACTTGTAGAAGACCCTTCGGGCGTCACATTGTCAACGATGATCAATCACATAATACAAACCATAAAGTAGACATGGGAAATAAGATGTAGGGTGTTACACTTCTCTTTATTGATCTATCAACTAATTCTTGTGTATACAATGTAATAGTTCTACCTCTCTATTTATATTAGCTCTACAAGAAGTTTGAATAAAAGTCTATGCTTTATCCTCAAATTTATGTCGAATCGGGACTCTTCTAGAGTTTAAAATTTCAATTCTCTTGTTTCTTTGTTTGTACTTTTGTTTGCTTTGTATAGCTATTCAAGGGCTAATCTCTTCAACTAAGATTTTCTTTAATTTCAGTCCACTGAGCAATAGACCAACCCTTTTTTTTTCTTTTTTGACATTGTATCTGTAGGTGTTTACCGGGATTAAGTCTATTTTTGTTTAGCTTGGAACTTTTTTCTATCTCTCTGTCTATAGTGGTTCTTTTGGCCGTTTTCAAGGCTAAAATTGCATAGAAAATTTGTGTACAACTTTTATGTTTAAAATCATACAACTAGGTGTCGCTCACTTTCAAACCTAAAATTGTGGAAATATTTTACTTTTTGTATAAGTCTAAGATTATTATTTTATTTTGTTTGTTAAGGTTTCTTTATTGATCGTCAGATCATGATCCTAAGGTCCACAACATCTGTTAATGTCAAGTAGTTCAATTGGCCGAGTTGCACATCACGAAACATAATATTCCATAGAAATAGAGTGTGCAATTTTATAGTTGAAAATGTGCAACTACACACAAATTTTATTTTTGCATAGGGCTAAATTTTTTAATTTTTTTGGCATTCGGATTAATATCATAAAGCGACTGGGATGAAAAAAAAATATCATAAGGTGACTGAGGTTAAGTTGGGCCGTTGTGAATAAAATAGTTCAAGCGAAGCCTCCTAGTGAATCTGACAAGTTATTTATGCAGAGAAACGAATTCGCAACAACAGAAGTAGACTATATCCCTAGTTTGTCACACTGTGAAATAAAGAATCGAGACTGCTAGTTAATCTTACAATTTACGTTTGTAGGCCCAATACAATTTCGAGACAGAGATATACAAACCAGGCCCGATTACTAGGCCAGCAAGGAAATACAGTACACAACGAAAACGTACAGAGGAAAGAGGTTGAGGATGCATCCGACACACAGCGCTGTCGACTGATCCGTAGACGGACCCTTACTCTGCTCTCCCCAACTCGAGGCAAAAAGTCCATGGGTGGCGGCAGCGGCGACCTCAGCCCCGCCAGCACCCCCTCCTCCCCGTCGTCCTCGTCGGAGCTTCTTCCACCAGGTAATTTGCTCTGCCAGGAACCGATTGATCCCAATTCCCAGCTAGGACGATCACTTCTTGTTCTTGACCTATTGGTGCACGGACCGCTTCCGCTTGTGTGGTCGTAGAGTTTGCTGATTACGTGGCCGTCTTGCCGGCCTCCGACGGCGACTCCGATGAGTGCTGCGTCTGCGACGACCCCGAGGTGGACCTCTACGGCAGCCGGCTCCAGGACCGGTCGCTGCAGTAGGCGAAAGAGCTCATCAGGAGGTAGCGTGATCGTTCCTGTTTCTCTGATGTTCTTTACGCGCTGTGCTATCTACAACTTCGTTCGATGGTCAGTGATTATTGAAATATGCGGCAGTCTCTGTTTTAAGATTCTACTAGAATTTTTTTTTGAAGAATCAACCATGGGAATTTCAACTGAATTTGTATTACTTGAGAATACACGGGATATAGGGCCTAGGACAGGCTATGGAGTCGTCGGAGGGCTCGGCTCCTGAGTAGAAATGTAGAATAGTGGTCTCAGGGAATGGGGAGGATGGAGTTATTGACCGTTAATTACATATGAGAGTTGAGTACACCAGCCTGAGAGGGGTTGAGTCAAAAAAAACAAGGCAGGGCTCTTAAAACCTAAAATCGAGGGTGCTCACTGAGGGACTTGAGGATGGTTGTCGTGTCCAGGTGAATGTCGCTGAAGAATTACCTGCTGCGGCTCTTCCACATTACCCATAGAAGTAAGAGCCCTGCCTTATTTTCTTGTTTGATGGCTACTATACAAAATTTGATGAATCCGTGTGCAAGAGACAAACAGATGGTCGATTGTTTCCTCTGTTCTTGGGCAGAGGGACAGATGTTGTTGTCAACCAACTAAGGCGGTGCTACTAGTATTACATTATCGAACTGTATTCCAAGAGGTCTTTTTTTACCTCTTAATTTTCGGATCCCATTTTGATCCTCGCCTTTGAAAACTCGTGTGACAAACCCATAAGTTGGCTCCGGGTGTCAATAACTTGGAATGCTTAATTTGGACATATCCTCAAAATTAGCCTCATGTTATTTCTGGTGTATTGTCAAATGTAGAACAATCTTGGCCATGTTTATCGAGTCTCTTGGGTTCTCAGGAGCCTGATTTGCGTTCATGGGCACATATAAACTTCCATGGACAAAATCATCTTTTTTGCTGATAATTTTGTTCTTGCTAATTTTCCATGCCATGAGATGAAGTAGCAAAGCTATCTTGCAGTCTGAGGGCGCGTTTGGATATTGGATTTATCTTGCTTAGCTATGTTAGATTAAAGCTCATTTGGGCATAGTCAAGACAAGCCAGCCTATTTACTTGGTTAGTGGCCAAGGAAACACGATGTGTAGGTCAGTTAGTGGATGCAGCTTTTGCTTGCCTCTGCGGGAGATCCAGTTCGGCTGTCCTCCTATGGCAAGCTTTTGGTTGCAGTTACGAGCTATCCTGAGCAAAGCAAGCTTTTTTTCATGTTACCAAACTACTGTCCTCGCCTAGAAAGGCTAGGATTCTGCATACCCTGAATCTTTTAGTAGATAGTTGAAACTCTGAATCTTTAACACATAGCTCACTATGATCTTTCAACAAGTTTATCATTGGAAGTCACCCTATGAGCAGGTATAAGCCTGGGTACTGGATTGAAGGAGCAGGCGGCACAAAAGCTAGGGACTATGTGTTGCCTGATATCACCACATTGCTGTTAGTGGGGCATAGAGGTGCTGGCAAAAGCACACTTGTGAACCGAATTACACAGGCCTTTGACAAGGATGGTGATCATTTTGCGCCAGATAGGGCACAGGTTTCCTGTAAGTCTTAATACTGTTTGGGACATTATTTCATTTGGAGATGTGCAACTGCAGTTTATTTTCCTATTGCTTTACATTGCTAGATAATTCCAAATCAAATGGTACAAGCTTCCTTCACGAGTACAAAATTCCAAGAAATTCAAATGCTATATGTATTTATGACACAAGGAGCTTGTGCAGTAACCCAGAAAAGGATTTCAAAATGCTGCGACAGTGGATGACAAAGGGAATTAGCCATGGAGAGATGGTGACGTGGTAAGAGGTGACCTTTACATCGTTTCTATATGCTATTATCTTTGTGTTCTGTGCATTGCTTAGCTTTACATTTGGTAGAAATTTCTGTTGTCATCCAACACTTGATATTGTGCTGACGAGTACTCTAGGACTTCTAATTCTCCACATTGAAAGAGACAGAACCAAGTATACGTTTGTTTCAGCTAACAGATCTGGGCTCATCAACCTTTTGCCACTCAGGGCTTACAAAGTATGCCTAACCAGGATCAGCATTTCTTTCGAATTTGATGTGATGCAGTTTCAGCTATATGCTATAGTCCTGAACTTTCCATATCGTTTTTGTTGTCACTTCACCTCCTGCTTCTTCTTTGGTCCCAGATTAACTTTATTTTACAAGATCTGTGCTAGTATGTTAATGGAAACACATGAGTTATACAAAGAGCTGCTTTCATCTATTATCCTCTGGAAAATGCATAGCGAAGTGTTCAATCTATTCTTATGTTTTAACATTGTTCCGGCATTTCCTTTTCTTTTTCATAAATCTCATTTAGTCTTAAGCTGAAGAAATAACATATGCAAACTAACTACTGAACATTGCACTAGCTGAATTAATTGGTAACACGTTTTAAACAGGGATACTGATGATGATGTTAAGATTGAAAACATCAAATCGATGAGGAGGTAATACAGTTTTTTGCCTTGCAGAATCAGGAAGGTCAACTTTGCGATATTTGTTGTTAATGGCGTTAGTATCCTAAATTCAATTGCCAAGAAAGGATACATCGACATGCTCCGCGAGACATTTATGAATCCATTCTTATCATTTGGAGGTATGAGTTGCTAAGACGCTTATAGCTTTATGTAGTTCCTTAGTGTGCTCGGTGTATAATAAATATAGATTTATCTGCACACATAAATATGTTTTTTACTATCAATATTCCTTGAAATGGTTTGTACACAAAAAAATTCGAGGAGATTTGTATGCAGATTGTTCATTTGTGTAATAAATATATTTGTTGTGTTGTGTTATGTGCTTTGAATTATCAGCATGCTCGTTGAACATTGCTTTTCATTGATAAATATGTATGTGCTACTTTCAACATCAAAGTGATTATACCAAATGTGACTGCAGATGACAAGCCTGTTGTTGTGGTCACTCATGGGGATAGGCTATCGATACAACAACGTGCTCATGTTCGAAGTGAGTTAGCCGAGTTACTTGCCATTCCTCTGGAGCAAATTTTTGATATACCAGGTGTTGCACCATTGCTTTCATCAAGTTTTTAATGTGCATTGCTAACAGTATTCTACACCTGATATCTTCTACACAGGATCTGATGACTATGAAACTGATTTGGCTATATTGGATATGCTGCGTTACTGTATCCAACATGCTGAGCAAAACTTCCCTATTAAACTGAATTATCTTTTAGAGGTTTGATTTTTGTCCCTGATATCATTCATCTCCTGTTCGTGAAGTATAAAAAGTGAACATTTCCAATGTACATTAAATAAAATTAACTTGACTTGTTCATACAATATCAAACTTTTGCCGGGTTTGCAGATGCACATGTTCTAACATGATGCACATCTATCAATTTTTTCATAATTTTTCGAGATGCAGAAGTACCTAATCTCTAAACTCAAGCACTCACTCTTGCATGTACAAAATCCACTCTCTTTATTTTTACAAGAATTACTAGGCAGAAACGAATGTAAGCAGGAAGAGTAACAGTTGTAACCGTCATAGGTAGGCCTCAATTTATTTTTTTAGAAAAAACAAAAATGCAGAACTTGTTCATTCAATCTGTGACTTTTTTCCTTTCATATGTTGTTGCTTATTGAGATTTATATTGCTGTTGCAAACTACAAAAGTGTCTTTTCATCTGTACAATGATTTAACTTCATTTGAACATTTTTTGGATTGGTACTTACTCAAAAACTCATGTTGGACAGATGCATGGACGTGAAACCCTCGGAAAGATAATGGAGTGGTTGATGGGCTTAGATGCAGTCATCGATGCCACCATTATTTTCCTATGCATCGTAGCACTTCTGCTTCGAGTATCAGATAAATTGCTGCAATGGTAGCTGTTTTCTGCTACTACTTTGTGTTAGAGATATAGTACTGTTGTATTCGTATTGGTATAGGAGTCTTTATTTTTCTTGTACTCCAAATCACCTTGTACTATATATATGCCTATTGGGCTGTGCAATAGATCTAAGTTGCATAATCTTGACATGGTATCAGAGCCCTAGGGTTTTTTCTCCACCGCGTGCTGCAACTCACGCTCAACTCCCGCTCCAATCTTCTTCTTCTTCTGCCCCGGCGCCCGCCTCCGCACGCCGCCGATCCAGGCCGCCCACCAGCCGTGCCCCGTCCGCTGCCGCCCCGCTCCTTGTCCGCCGTCGCCGGCCTCGGTCGTCCGCCGGCTTCGGCCCTGCCGGCCCCGGGCCTCCGCCGCGCCCGCCGGCCTCCCCGGTGTCCCGCCGGCGCCCTCCTCCCCCGGTCGCCTGCCGGCCTCCCCGGCCCGCTGCCCGAGCTCGCCGCCGGCCGTGGTTAGGCCGGCACCCCTCCGGCCGCCGCGCTCCCGCCTCCGCCTGCTCCCCCGCCAGCCGCCGTTCCTGCCGCCCGGTGCTCCCGAGAGCCGCTGCCCCCGCTCGCCGGCGGCTCCGCCCCGGACGGGCCGCCTCTCTCGCCGGCGGCTCACCGACGTCCGCCTGCCGGCTGGTCCCCGGCGGATCTTCCCGTGCCCCGCCCGTTTGCTCTGTCCCGGCTGCTCGATTTGCTCTGTTTTGAGCGGTCGGCAGCTCTAGATTAGGGTAAAAAAAAAGGAAAAAAACAGGTACAATGTCTTCGTCATCCGGCACCGTTTCTCTCCCTCGCTGCCCGGTGATTTTTGATGGGGTCAATTTCACCGACTTCGTTTCCCATATGCGCATCCACATGCGTGGTCTTCGTCTCTGGGGCGTCCTCTCAGGCGATGTTTCGTGTCCGGCCTGTCCTGTGGCGCCGGTTGAGCCTAAACTTGGTGCTCAACCTACTGATGCTGACCGCGCTGCCTATGATGCGGCTGTCACCGCTTATCAGGAGACTCTGGATTCCTACGGTGCTCTACTGACTGAGTTCACTCAGTGGTTTGATGATGATGCTCGTGCTGCTGCTGTTCTTGTCGCCAGTCTTCAGCCTCAATTTTCTTCTGAGGTTATGGGATTCTCTACGGCATTCCAGATGTGGACTCATCTTCGTCAGCGCTATGAGCCCTCTGGCGACGCTCTGTTCCTGTCCGTGGTTCGCCAGGAGCACTCTCTCCAGCAGGGTGATGCCACGGTTGATGAGTTCTATGCTCAGAGTTCTGCTGTCTGGCGCCAGCTGGATTCCCTTCGTCGTCCTGGTTGTGGCTCTTGTCAGTGCTGTCAGGATACTCGTGCTGATCGGGAGTTCCAGCGCGTATATGAGTTCTTGACGCGGCTTCGTCCTGAGTTTGAGTCTCGTCGTGCTCAGCTTCTTGCCCGTCAGCCTTGTGTCTCGCTTCTGGAGGCGCTTACGGAGGTACGTGCGGAGGAGACTCGTCTGCGTGGCTCTGGTCTTCTGCCACTTCCCTCCGTGCTTGCTGTTCGTCCACGGCTACACCGCCTGCTCCACGCCTCAGCAGCTCGTTTCCCTCAGCGGCCTCCACAGGTGGTGGTGGTCGTTCCTCGTCGAGTGGTGGCCGTCCTCATTGCACCTACTGTGATAAGGATGACCACATTGAGTCTACTTGCTTTCGGAAGAAGCGTCACCTTGCACGTCGCTCTTCACCGGGCACTGGAGCTTCTTCCTCGACTACTTCCTCGCCTCCTTCAGCTGCTTCGACTACTTCCGCCACCTCGTTCACTGAGCAGGAGATCGCACGCCTTCGACGTCTACTCGCTGCGACAGGTTCTGCCAGTTCTGCTACTCCCTCTTCCAGCAATGAGAAACCACCCTCTACATAGTCAGGTACTTCCCCATGGATTCTTGATTCTGGAGCATCTTTCCATATGACTTCTAATTCTTCCGTTTTATCCTCTCTTAGACCTCTAGATTCTCCTGTTCATGTTCTCACTGCTGATGGTACTCCTCTTCCTATTGCTAGTCGAGGCACTCTTAGCACTTCGGTGTTTCATGTTCCTTCTGTTGCTCATGTGCCTCGCCTTACCATGCAGCTTCTTTCTGCTGGACAGATTACTGATCTTGGTTGTCGGGTTATTCTCGACTCTGACTCTTGTTGTGTTCAGGACCGTCAGACAGGCACTCTGGTTGGTTCTGGCCCTCGCCGTCTTGATTCTCAGCATCTCTGGGAGCTTGACTGGCTTCACCTTCCCTCCGCTGCCGCCGCTGCCAGTCTCTCCGCTTTTGTCAGCTCGTCCACCGGCTCCTTCCAGCAGTGGCATCACCGTCTTGGTCATCTGTGTGGATCTCGTCTATCGTCATTAGTTCGTCGTGGTCTTCTGCGGTCTGTCTCAGGAGACGTGTCTTTAGATTGTCAAGGTTGTAAGCTTGGTAAGCAAATTCAGTTACCTTATCCTCATAGTGAGTCTGTGTCTCAGCGTTCTTTTGATCTTGTTCACTCGGATGTGTGGGGTCCGGCCCCATTCGTTTCGAAAGGGGGTCATCGATACTATATTATATTTATAGATGATTTTTCTCGCCACACTTGGATATATTTTATGTCTGCTCGTAGTGAGGTTCTCTCCATCTATAAACAGTTTGCCACCATGGTTCGTACCCAGTTCTCCACTCTCATTCGTGTCTTTCGTGCTGATTCTGCTGGCGAGTATCTTTCTCGTCATCTTCGTGATTTTCTTGCTGAGCAAGGCACTCTTGCTCAGTTCTCTTGTCCGGGTGCTCATGCTCAGAATGGTGTTGCTGAGCGTAAGCATCGTCACCTTCTTAAGACTGCTCGTGCGCTCATGATCGCCGCTTCTATTCCACCTCATTTTTGGGTTGAGGCTGTCTCTACTGCCACCTATCTTGTTAATATTCAACCCTCCTCTGCCCTTCAGGGTGGGATTCCTGTTGAGCGCCTTTCTGGTTCTCTTCCTGACTACTCTACTCTTCGTCTGTTTGGCTGCGTTTGCTATGTTCTTTTAGCTCCCCGTGAACGCACCAAACTGACTGCTCAGTCTGTTGAGTGTATCTTTCTAGGCTATAGTCCGGAGCATAAGGGCTATCGCTGTTGGGATCCCACTGCTCGCCGTATGTGGGTTTCTCGGGATGTGACCTTCGATGAGTCCCGTCCTTTCTTTCCGCGTCCAGCTTCTCCTTCGCCTTCCCCTGTTGAGCCCCTGTCTTTTCTGACCTTTCCTGATACACCGATCACTGTTGTGCCCTCTTCCACTCGTCCTATCGAGTCTCCACCTCCCCCTGAGTCTCCACCTACTCCTGTTGTCGACTCTTCTCCACTATCATCTCCTACAGCTCCACCTGCACCTTCTCCTCTCTCGTCCTATCCTTTCATCTACACACGTCGACCTCGTGTTGAGCCTCCTTCTGATGTGCCTTCTCCTTCTTCTGGGCCATCTCCGCCTGATGAGTCACCTCTCTGGGTGCCTCATCTTCTTCGGATTCGCCACCCCCTCCTAGGTATGGCCTCCGCGCTCGTCCGCTTCCGCCTCCAGATCGCTTTGGATTTGTTGGTGCTACTCTTGCTGAGCCTACTTCTTACCGTGATGCTGTTATTCATCCCGAATGGCAGCATGCGATGGCCGAGGAGCTTGCTGCTCTTGAGCGCACCGGCACGTGGGATCTTGTCTCTCTTCCTCCACGTGTTCGTCCCATCACCTGTAAGTGGATCTATAAAGTTAAGACCCGCTCCGATGGTTCTCTTGAGCGCTACAAGGCTTGTCTTGTGGCGCGTGGCTTTCAGCAGGAGCATGGCCGTGACTATGATGAGACATTTGCTCCTGTCGCGCATATGACCACTGTTCGCACTCTTCTTGCCATGGCCTCTGCTCGCCACTGGTCTATCTCTCAGCTTGATGTCAAGAATGTCTTTCTTAATGGTGAGTTGCGTGAGGAGGTCTACATGCACCCCCGCCTGGGTATTCTGTTCCCGATGGCATGATTTGTCGCCTTCGTCGATCTCTTTATGGCCTTAAGCAAGCCCCTCGTGCTTAGTTTGAGCGCTTCACCTCTGTGGTCACTGCTGCTGGTTTTCAGCTAGTGCTCATGATCCTGCGCTTTTTGTCCATACTTCGTCCTGTGGTCGGACTCTTCTTCTTTTGTATGTGGATGATATGGTCATCACCGGAGATGATTCTGAGTATATTGCCTTTGTCAAGGCTCGTCTTAGTGATCAGTTTCTTATGTCTGATCTTGGTCCTCTTCGCTATTTCCTTGGGATTGAGGTTACCTCTACTTCTGATGGTTTCTATATATCCCAAGAGAAATATATTCACGATCTTCTTATAGGGCTTCCCTTACTGATCAGCGTACCATTGAGACTCCGATGGAGCTCAATGTTCATCTTCGTGCCTCTGATGGTGAGCCTCTTTCAGATCCGACTCGCTATTGTCACCTTGTAGGGAGTCTTGTGTATCTTGCTGTCACTCGTCCGGATATATCCTATCCAGTTCACATTCTGAGTCAGTTCGTCTCTTCTACTCAGGTTCACTACAGTCACCTTCTTCGGGTTCTACGTTATCTTCGTGGAACTATCTCCTGTTGCCTTTTCTTTACGCGCTCCACTTCCTTATAGCTTCAGGCATATTCGAATGCTACTTGGGCTAGCGATCCCTCTGATCGTCGCTCTCTTTCTGCTTACTGTGTTTTCCTTGGTGGTTCTCTCATTGCTTGGAAGACGAAGAAACAGACTGCAGTTTCCCGTTCGAGTGCCGAGGCTGAGTTGCGTGCTATGGCCTTTTTGACAGCGGAGGTTACTTGATTACGGTGGCTACTTGAGGATTTTGGTGTTTCTATCACTACACCGACCCCTCTGTTGTCTGACAGTACTGGTGCCATCAGTATTGCTAGAGACCCAGTGAAGCACGTGCTCACCAAGCATATTGGTGTTGATGCTTCTTATATGAGGTCTCAGGTTCAGGATCAGGTTGTTGCTCTTCAGTATGTGCCTTCCGAGCTTCAGTTGGCTGATTTCTTCACGAAGGCACAGACTCGTGCTCAGCACAGCTTCTACCTCTCCAAACTCAGTGTTGTTGATCCACCATGAGTTTGAAGGGGGTTGTTAGAGATATAGTACTGTTGTATTCGTATTGGTATAGGAGTCTCTATTTTCCTTGTACTCCAAGTCACCTTGTACTATATATATGCCTATTGGGCTGTGCAATAGATCTAAGTTGCATAATCTTGACACTTTGCATATGGACTGTAAATAAAGTAGTGTAACCAAAAGGAGTACTCAAGAGTAGCATATGTCATGGACACTTTCCTGCCACTATTCACGACACTATTAATCCTATCACCATATATGCTATGTACTGTCAGAAACACCTAATAACGAGTGTCTCACGGGCGTTTGTGCTGTGCCTTGTCATGTCAACTGACAACGATTGGGCTTACCTATTATGAAACAGTTTGTTATACCCACAGTTTCGGTATAACTGCTCGAGAAATCTGTTTGCTGGCCTTGATTTCATCTCCCTATTGTTTGTAATTTGAGCTGTATTTAAAGAAAATTTGAGTATTGTATGCAACTTGAAGTTAAGGAGGTGGTACTGAGCATCCTGGTAGAGTGGTGAGGCAGCAGTTTCATGGTTCTTTTGTGCTATGTAATTGTGCAGGCTATGCGGTTGCCGAATATTGGCAGGCAGAATTCTTAATGCGGGCTGTTGCAGTATGGAAAATGAGACAGCAATTTGATAGAGAGTAATACTTGTATTCATTCATGCACTTGATTGTATTTATACATGGCCAAGAGATGGCAGTTTTGTAATAGGGAAGAGACATGTCTCTTAGGAGGGATGTTAGTAACTGCTAATGGCAGTTTGGAATTGATCAATAGTCGTATCTGTTGGAGAAGACACGTCGGTTCATAACACTCCCCCTTGATCAATTTCATCATTGTATATAGTGCATCTAGAAACTCCTCCAAAAACCCTGTGAGAAAAATATGAGGAGAAATATATATATAGATAAAGAATATGTTACGGAAAACTCCTTCAAAACCCAATGGGAAAAATAAGGAGAAAATGATATGACATATAGTGTTTGCACCAATATTGCCTCATTAAAAACCTTTTATGAGAAACCATTTAGGAAAAACTCATAAAGAAAAAGAGTACAATATATATGACCTGATGATTATTATCAGGTTATATTTTAGGAGTTTACTCCCCTTAAACTTTGCAAATCTTGAATTCGTCTCATATCAATCCCATGTACATATTTCTGGAATAAAGATGTTGGTAGGGACTGTGAATAAATCTACAAGATTTTCACAAGACTTAGTTTGCAAGATTTCTATTTCTTCGCTTTTCTATAATTCATGGGGATAAAATAATTTATGAGCAATATGCTTTGTAATATTGTTCTTTATATAACCTGATTGCATTTGTGTAATACAAGCAGAATTATCTTCATAGACAATAGTTGGTGATTCTAAAGAACCAATTCTACAAGACTGTTGTATGTGTTTAATCATTCTGCGAAGCCAAACACATTCACGTGATGATTCATATAATGCAATTATTTCAGAATGATTAGTGGAAGTAGCCACTAAAGTCTGTTTTGATGACTTCTAAGAGATAGCTGTTCCACCATATAGGAACACAAAACCAGTTTGTGATCTGGCATTATGGGGATCAGATAAATAGCCAGCATCTGCATATCCCACTATGCAGATAGAATAAACCAAGATCTTTTATGCCCTGGAGATACCTGAGTATATTCCTGACACCTACCATATGCCTTTTAGTAGGGGATGCATTATGTCTAGCTAATAGATTAACTGCAAATGAAATATCAGGCCTGGTGGAGTTTGCTAGATACATTAGTGCTCCGATAGCACTGAGATAAGGAGTTTTAAGCCATAGAGTGACTTTTGTAATTTTACACAATACATGTTACGATTTGCATTTAGATTCAGGATTTTAAGTCCATCAAGGACTTTCATGTAAATGTCCAAATCGAGTGACCCATATAAGTGTGCGGTCACTACGTCCATCAACTGCATGGATAATTTTATTTGTACTACCAAAGATATTTAATACCAGAACGTTATTCCATTCATAACAGGAGAGTAGGTTACATCATAATCGATGCCGGGTCTCTGCGTTAACCCTTGTGCAACAAGTCTCACTTTGTATCTCACCACCTCATTGTTTTCATTTCTTTTCCGAATGAAAACCCATTTTGCTCCCACAGGGAAGACATTTTGAGGAGTTGGTATTACTGAAGTAAATACCTCTCTCTTCTTAAGCGAGCGCAATTCTGCCTCGATTGCTTCCTTCTATTTGGACCAATCCGAGCGCTTGAGGCACTCTACCATAGACTTAGGTTCTGGATTCAATTGGAGGTTGTTAGCAATTTTTGAGGAGAAGTAAATGTCGGCAACTGTAGTCTTTCTGTTAAAAGACACTCCTGAATCAATATAGTTTATGGAAATTTCATTATCATCTTCTAACTCATTGTGATTTCCCTCAACATTTGAGTTAGGTTGTTCCGATGTACCAGCACTTAAATTTATGTGCACATTTTTGCTGGGTTGCGGATGTTGAGCATCCGACAAATGTTTCTCATTTTGAGATTGATGTGCATTTGCTGTTTGAAGATTTAGTGTTCTTTCTTTCCGAGGACGCTTTTGAGAAGCTGGATCCTTTGTGACAAAAATTCTCCCCCTTTTGCTCTCATTGGGGAGTTGAGTGATTTTATTAGATACCTCCACTCTTTTTGGCACATTAACCGCAGGAATATGTGATTTTGTTACACCTTTATGGTCAGTAAATGCATCTGGTAGATTATTTGCAATGTGTTGCAAATTTATGATTCTTTGAACTTTAGATTCAGATTCTTTAGTACGTGGGTCTAAGGATTGAATGCCTATGACGTTCCAATCTAGTTCTCGGCATTCTTTGTGGTACTTGTCTTCATCTCCCCCTAATGCCGGGAAATGATCTTCATCGAAGATGCAATCAGCGTACCGGGCTGTAAATAAGTCCCTTGTTAGGGGCTCGAGGTATTTAATTATCGACGGAGAATTATACCCCACATAGATCCCTAATTTTCTGTGAGGGCCCATTTGTGTACGCTGCGGTGGTGATATCTGCACGTATATAGCGCAGCCGAATTGACGTAGGTGGGAAATACTTGGTTGATTTCCATGTACTAACTGCAACGAGGAAGCCGTATGGTATGCAGTTGGACGAATTTGAATTAATTCTGCAACGTGTAAAACCGCATGACCCCAACAAGATGTTGGTAGATTTGAATTCTGTAAAAGTGGTCGAGCGATTAATTTGACTCTTTTTATAAGAGATTCAGCCAAACCATTTTGAGTATGTACGTAAGGTCCAGAGTGCTCTAAATTGATGCATAATGTTAGGCAATAATCGTTAAATGCTCACGAAGTGAATTCTACGGTATTATCTATTCGAATGGTTTTTATCCTATGTTCAGAATAATTTGCTCTTAATTTGATAATTTGAACGATTATTTTAGTGAATGCATGATTCCTTGTGGATAATAGACACACATGCAGCCATCTTGTAGATGCATCGATTAAAACCATGAAATATCTTAATGGTCCAGATAATGGCTGAATTGGACCACATATATCTCCTTGAATGCGTTCAAGGAAATTAAGTAGTTCATTTCGTATCTTAAGATGAGAGGGTCTTAAGATTAATTTCCCCATAGCACATGCGGTGCATACAAAATCTGAGGATTTAGGAAATTTTGTAATTTTTAAATCATGACCAACAGAATTTTCAATAATTTTTCTCATCATCCCTATGCCGGGATGACCAAGGCGATCATGCCAAACCTTGAACTTATCAAGATTTTGAAAAATTAGTTTATACACAACATGTTTAATTGGTCTAATGTATGTGTAGTACGATCCAATTTTTAGAGAAGGAATTTTCTCAAGTATTTGTTTTTCATATCCGTCATTTTTAGTGATGAGGAGACTTTCGTCATTGCTCTCAACACAAGTTTCAACGTGGAAACCATTCTTACGGATATCTTTAAAGCTTAGTAAGGTGCGAGTTGAATCGGGATACAAGAGTGCATCCTCTATTGTTATTTTCGTACCCATAGGGAGAATGATTGTGGCTTGACCAGAGCCTATGATTATAGCATCGCGTCCAGCGATATTCATAATATTCCCTTTACACTTTTTTTAGAGTTTGAAAATATTTCATTTCCCTTCAAATTGTGTTAGTGGTGCAACTATCCACTAAACATATTTCCTCCTCCATTGGATTGTACTGACAATTCTATATAAAGTAAAAGAAAATTTATTACGAACTTAATTTATATAGAACACATACATCATATATTTAACTATTATATCTGAGGTACATAATTCAATAAAATACAATAATGGACAATATAGTACGTCTTTTGATACTTAGTACGTACAATATAGGCTAATGACATAATTTATGGATAAATCGGAGACTAATTGAGATCTCCATATATGTCTTGAGAATTGAATTCCACAAGCATGTCGTCAATGTCCATGGGGTCATCATCTTTCTTGGCTTGTTCTTGGTTCTCCTTCTGAGGAAGAGTTTGAGAACATCCTGCCTCCAGGGTAATATCTAGTTGTTCATTGAAGTGAGCTTCGAATTTCGCCCCTTGGACTTGTTTGTCTTTGCCTTTGGATTGGAGATATAACTCGACCAGGTGCTTTGGAGTTCGGCATTTCTTTGTATGATGTTTCATACATCCACATCTTTGACAAACTTGAGAGTTGTTTTTGGGATCATTTTTCTTAAAATGACCTTTGCCCTTATCAAACTTGTTGTATTTCTGCTTGTTGCTTTGTTTCCACTTTCAACTCTTTACGGTACCTTTTACGACCATGAAATTGGTTCTGAGTATTGGCATGAACTTCAGGTCTTGCCATAGCGCCCATTGGGTGACTTTGATGATTCTTCATAAGAAGTTCGTCATGCTTCTCTGCTTGAAGAAGTGTGCAAATCAACTCAGAATGTTTGGTGTATTTTTGTTGGCGATATTGCTGTTGCAATATTCGCATGGAGAGGTGGAAAGTGCACAAGGTTTTTTCAATTAGATCAGCGTCTGATACTGCCTTGTTGTAGAATTTTAACTTAGCATTGATCTTATATATGGCGGAGTTGTAAGCTGCCACAAATTTGAAGTTCTGAAAAAGAATGCCGGACCATTCTTGTTGTGCTTCGGGTAGCATGACCGCTCTTTGTTGGTCGTAACGCTCCTTGAGGGAGGTCCATAAGGCTAGTGGATCTTCCTTCATGAGATACTCAATTTTGAGATCGGGATAGAGGTGATGCCTTATGAAATGCAAAGCTGCATATTTTGTTCTTTCTGGTAGAGCCTCCTCATCTTCTTGATGAGGATTTATGGTAGCACCAAGACCACGACCTAATAAATTTATTTTAAGGTCCATGGCCCATGTCAAGTAGTTGCTCCCATTTAGGGCAAGTTCGGCAAAGTCCTTTTTGGATATGTCTGCCATTGTTCTGCATGAATGATCATGCTTGTATTAATTTACTCTGAGAGTAAATTTTAATGATGAAAAGGGTTGCGCAAAATTTTGGGTTAAGATGATTCTTTTAATGACCCAAGTGTAGATCTTCTATATAGTATAGGTGATAAAATCGACGCTAATATTTTTGGGCTTCATTCCTGAGGAAATAGGTGATACTACAATCACCGCCAAAAATATAGCCTATATTTTTAAATTTTGGTTATGCATTTTGAAGGTAATCACCGCAAAACGGTGTAGACCTCGCAATAATGGACGAAATAAATCGCTGCTATTATCATGGACTCCGCTGCAAAGAACGGACGATGCTACAATCGCAGTCGATGATATAGACTCCATTACCTTATGCTTTTCCAAAATTTTAGAAGATAATCACTTAAAATATGCGCAAATTCGTATAATTTTTGTAAATTTTAAAGCAAAAAAGATGCTTAAGTAGGAATTATAAGCGAAAAAGTATAAGATTTGCAATAAAATATTGAATAAAGAAAATGCATAATATAAAACTATTAATATATTTAGTATTACGGAGGTAATACACACAATGCATGATTACATATTGATATATGCAATATATTAAGACCTGAGGGTCTGAAATGTAAAATTACTTTAAGCCTAAGGGCTGATATGCAGATTATCTAAATATTAGGGGCTAATATGCAATATACAGTAAACCTGAGGGTCTACAGGTAAAATTTTATACTACACAATCTACTGATATAGAAATTTAATAAATATACGGAAATCGGGGGGCTAAAACACAAATATACAGCCCCCTCGGTTTTTTTTATAAATCGGATGGGCTGAAATGGCCGGCCCAGTTAGCCGGCCTGTTGGAGCGGGTCGTGGTCCTGGTGCCCGCGGGGCCTGTTGGGCCTGTTAGGCAGGGCGGCCCGCCGGCCCATCTAGCCCACCCGTGCCCCTGAGGGGGTTATTTATGTCAGGCGGTTAGGGTTTCTTCTAACCACCGCCGCCGGCATCGGTTGGAGCGGGCCACCAAGCGCCGCCGGCCGTCGCGCTGTCGGGGAGGCGCCGAAGGGTGTTGCCGATGAAGCCGGGTGGAGATGGAGCCGCCACAGGAGGAAAGGGGCGGGTGCCGCCAGCCGTTGGGGAGGCTCGGGCGGACGCCGCCTCTCGCAGCCGAGCCGGGCTGAGGCTGGTCGCCGCCGCGTCCGGGGCTCGCCGTTCATAGGAGATGCTGGAGGGCGCCGCGGTGGCGGTCCAGCCGGTGCTACCGCGACGGAGGAGAGCCACGCCAGGTAGAGGGACTTCCTCGGGCGCTGGGGAGTTGACGCGGGCGGGTGCGGCCGGGCTGGGGCTCCATGGCCGCCACGCCGAGGTTTCGCCGGTTGAAGGGGCCGTGCCAATTGCAGAAAGCTTGTGCGCCGGTTGGTGGAGGTTCCACGGGCGACGAGGTGGTGGTTGCGAAGGTCTTCTGGCGTCGGCTGCTGCCGTGAGGGCTAGTCGGCAAGCTCGCCTTCCGGTTGAGGCCGCCGTCGTCATGGGAGATGATGCAGTGGTCGTCGTTGATGTTGCATCCACCAAGAGGCGGCAAGGCGTGGAGATGCGGGATGCTATGGTTGGAGGGTGAAGGGCGCGGCGGTTTCAGCTGAGGGCGACAAGTACGGCAATGTCGTAGGTGATTCAACCGTGGTGGAGATGGTGGTGCTGGAAGAAGCGAAGAAATCGCGACATCAATTGTCGCGAGAAGGTTGAGGATGCTTTGAACAATTCGTTCAGCCATTGGAATTCTTACTTGGTTTGCTTCTTCTCCTCTGTTCTTCTTGATTGCTTGCGGGAGATTGTTGCAATGTGGTGGCCGGAGTGCTCTCGGTAGAGGCTAACAGTGCGTGATAACGTGTTGCAGTATGGAAAATGAGACAGCAATTTGATAGTGTAATACTTGTATTCATTCATGCACTTGATTGTATTCATACATGGCCAAGAGATGGCAGTTTTGTAGTAGGGAAGAGACATGTCCCTTAGAAGGGATGTTAGTAACAGCTAATGACAGGATGCAGGACATTTTCATTGTGCAGCTTTGCGGGACTGCCCACCTAGTATATACTAGTTGATGGCACACGCATTGTCGCGGGCATCACAGTAAAATGTAGCAAAGATAGTCATATTAACTACAGGAGGCATCACATTTTCTCGGTTACTTCTGAATTAAGATCGGAGACAATCTTCATTATCAAGACTGGCGATTGGTGTGGTGTCTAGGTGTGAATTAAGATCGGAGACGATCTTCATTATCTAGATTGCCGCCCGATAGGTGGTGCTCCTAGACGCCGCCCAGTTGCGGTGGCTCTTCCCCACCGCACATGCTGTCAAGGGTCGCCACAACCGGAGATGATCCCTCGCTGCCTGCCATCCCACACTGACCGAGCGATGGAGCAGGGCTAGCCTAGAAAAGGTCTGTTCAATTGGTCTGACCGAGAGAGGTTGTGTCCTTGTGTACCACACTCGCATTACTGTTTTTTGCAGCGCGGTTTAAGCCGGCTTGTAGACACCCACGTCCACTTGCATCGTGAACTGTGATTAAAGGGGTTGAATATATACTAAAAGTACTACAAAAGAAAAAAAAAGTTGAGCTGGTTACTGACGTGCCGGTTGGTAGTGAAATTTCTATAGATGGGTTTTAAGCCCTGCAAATGACACTGGGAACTTGGCACCTGAAAATTTCATCTAAAATAGCTTAATAATAAACTTGGGCTAAGTTGACAGGTTTATTTTGGCATAGTGCCTACACCCATATCCGAAATGTACAGCGGAATTAATGGCTGAATGAAAATGAGAAGTACAGGTTTGTGCATTTACAAATTTACGGCATGCGGATCAGCTATGCACTACGTTCAGTACAGAGGTCAGCAACATTGGTGAAGTGCCATTCCAATTTTCAGTTGCTGCTTTTTAAGGGTATAAGCCTGTTAGTCTATTGCATCTGTTTCCGGAAAGCATAAATCATTAATATAATGAGACCAAGACAAATGTTGCTTGCAATACTTTTCGTCAGTTGAGCTCTTCAGCTGATTTTATTGTGTGGCCGGCCTTCTGGCAACCTTAACATCTTCTCTTTTAAAATAAAGTCAAAGATTTTAATACACTTTGAGATGTCAAAAGTATATTTCGCTCCACGCAATTGTTATCTCAACGCGGCATTTATCATCATTTCTGTTAGGATATTAGTAACCTATATCCCTCTTAACATTCTATGTGGCATTTACATAGCATAAGACTAAGTCACAGAAGGTGTATGAGGAATTTTGGTGCATCACGGGCTATTGTGGGGCTCATGCCTATATAAATCTCCATGGGGAATATAAAATTCATTTCATAAATGAGAAAATCTCATGGTTTAGAACTTCAAGTCACGGACATGAAGCCCTATGAGCGGTCTTGGAAAGTTGCTAACAGCTGAAGTTGCTAACCAAGTCGCGTACGAGGCTCATCTCTCGACATAGGACTAGGCCGTGCTCTACGAGGCAACCGAACCTATTCAAAAACCATCGAAATATCTCATTTTGTCATGAGATGCCCAAGACCACCCAAGCCGAAGCGCCATCCAAGGAAGTCGCGTCCAGACTATACACAATGAAGGCCACAGGTAGAACATAGCCAACCCTCGCAAAGTTGGGAACAGCCCCCGAGGAAGCCAAGCGCCAAGTCACCACAAACAAGTGCGCATGCACCAAGAGGATCAGGTGGCAGAGTGGAACAGAAACTGCTTCTAGGAGGCATCAACAAGACCATTCCCGCTCATTGAGAAGGTCCTAAGGCCGTTCACCAATCTCATCCTCTGAGGAGAAAAGCGATATCCGAAGTGAACGACATCGGCAACCTTTGTCGAGGGAAATCCGAGAAGCCATCTTCCTTAGAAGTTAAAGCCACCACCGTTGAAGCAATATAGCAAGGACACCAATCAATTACAATTTTTGGAGGTATATACTACAACCATTCACGCCGTCGAGGGAGGTCTGATGGAGATGTGCAACCTTTTCTCCCTCACGCTAATAGGGATGGCCAAAACTTGGCTCTTCAACCAAAGGAGAAACTCCATCAGGTCGTGGAAAGGCCTCCAAGAAGTCTTCATCGCAAATTTTCAAGAAAATTTCATGCAACCCCTCCTATCAAACGAGCTCTTTACCCTCAAGAAAAAGGAACTTCTCGTCGGTATCATAGTAGGTGCTCATAAGCAAATCGACTCCGGAGGCAAACGAATTTCCCTTTCAACAACCCAACCACCTCGTCAGTATCATACTAGGTGGCTCGGCCTTTGGGAGGCGTTCCAAGAGGCAACGCAAGGAGTACACAAGAGAGGTGAACATCGTAGGAGCACTCACTCCTACCTCAGCTCCAAAATGGGTGACTACATCGTTGACCTTCACAGAGGAGGATGCTAAGGGAATACACATCCCACACGATGATGCCTTTTTCATAACCTCCACGGTGGCCAACTGCAAGCTCACCAAGATCCTTGTTGACGGTGAAAGCTTGGCGGTATCTTGTACCTCCGCACCCTTAGAAGTTTGCTAAAGCTGCAAGGGGCCTACAAGGATGATTCACTAGAGCCATCACTTACCCACTCATCAGCTTCATACCCAGGAAGGCCGTACAACCGGTTGGTCGAGTCGGACTTCTCATGACCTTTGAGACTATGTAAAATTACTAGATGGAGATGGTGTGCTTTGATGTGGTGGACATGGATCATCCTTTAACGCAATCATGGGACGAGTCACACTCAACCACTTCTGTGCGACTATGCACCAAAACTTCTTGTGCGTCAAGATTCCCAGCTCGCAAGGACCAATCATGGTGCCGGCAAGCAAACCCCAGATCACAACGTGCTTTACCTTACCGTCAAGCCCGACTGTGCCCCAGTGAAGCAGGAGCTCCGAAAAATTTCCTTGGAAAGAAGTGATGCCATCAAGAAGTTAAGAAACTCACCAAAGTGGGTCTTATCCAACAGATGTAGCATCCTGAGTGGTTAGCCAACCCAATCTTTATCAAAAAGGCTAACGGGAAATGGCGCATGTCCGTGGACTTCATTGACCTCAATAAAGCATGTCCAAAAGACGATTACCCTCTTCTTCGCATCGACCAATTGGTTGACACCACGGCCGGATGAGCTTCTTGGATGTGCATATGACCAATTCCACATGGCCAAAGAAGATGAAGAGAAATGAGCTTCATCACCCCCATTGGCACTTTCTGCTACTTACACATGCCTTTCTGCTTGAGGAACACCAGAGCAATCTTTGAGCGTCTTGTGAGCTTCATCCTCAAGAGTCATCGTGGAAGAAATGGAAAAGTGCACATGGACGATGTTGTCATCAAGAGCCGCCTCGCAACTACACATCCCGAAGACTTTCAAGAAACCTTCACAAACCTCCGGAAGTATGGGGTAAAACTCAACCTGGAGAAGTGCGCATTCGGGATTCGTGGAGTAAAGTTCCTGGGTTTCTTGGTGTCATAGCGAGACATCGAAGCTAACCTTGAAAATATTCATGCCATACTTGACATGGAGCCGCCACAGTCCTTGAAGGACGCGCAATGTCTCGCTGGAAGGATGGATGTACTCGAGAGATTTGTCTCCCACTCGGCAGAGAAAGGGCTTCACTTCTTCAAGTCTCTTGTAGCCTGAATGGCTTCAAGTGGACGACCGAAGCACTAGCGGCCTTTGAAGAACTAAAGGCATACTTGGCCAACCCTCCATTCCTTACAAGCCCAAAGCCCTGAGAAACTCTGTTGTTGTACCTTGCTACCACGCCAATAGCAGTCAGCATAGCTTTGGTGTAGGAAGAAGGCGACACCCAACGTCCCATCTGCTATGTGAGCGAAGCCTTGGCCGAAGCAAAAGGGAGATACACTCAAATCGAGAAAATCACATATGCCCTCCTCATGGCCTAAAGAAAGCTCCATCACTATTTCATGAGCCACGCCATCACCATCCCGTCCACTTTCCCCCTCACCAAAGACTTTAGCAACAAGGAAGCCACAGGAAGAATAGAAAAGTGGGTCATCGAGTTTGCACCATTCTCTATCACGCTCACTAGTAGAACCGTCATCAAGTCACAAGTATTGGTAGATGTCGTGGCAGAATGGCACGCTCCAAGCACTCCACCCGACGAAGAGCCCCAAAAGGCAACGTCACCAGACCGTCACTAGATCTTGCACTTTGACAGCTCGAGGTGCCTAAATGGAGTCAGAGCCAGAGTTGTCTTGATAAACCCAGAAGAGAAGACAATGGAATACGTCACCCGTCTTGCCTTCAACGCCACCAATAGCATGGCCAAATACGAAGCGCTTTTGCTAGGGCTCCATCTAGCTAACACCGTTTGCTCATCCAAGGGGTTTCCCAACTAGTGGTGAACTAAATAGACAAATCTTACCAATGCTTGGATGATAGGATGAGGAAAGTACATGGAAGAAGCTCGGATGATGGAACATTATTTCATCGGGTTAAAGGTGTGGCGCATTCCACAAGGAGACAATCACGAAGCCGATAGGCTAGCTAGAGCCACTGGTTCTAATGAACCACTCCCGTCTGGCATCTTCCTCGAGATCATCCACTCCCCTTGATCAAAAAATACGGCGCCGCCAAGGAAACTCCGTCACAAGTCCTCATAATCTCGAATGAAACTTCATCCTGGATGACTACCATCACTCAAGCCATCAAAGGAGAGATTTGGCAACGAGGACACTCTGCAAGCCAAAACATTGCTCATGAAAGCAAAAATGTACGTCCTGCTCGACGATGTCCTCTACAAGAAAGGAGCGGCGGCCCTGCTGAAGTGCATCTCAAAGGAAGATGGCGCCAACCTACCTGCTTGAAATTCATGCCGGGCTATGCTGAAACCACTTGGTGCCAAGATCCATTGCATCAAAGGCATTGAGGCAAGGCTTCTACTAGTCAACCATAGTCCAAGGTGCCAACAACATGCTCCAAAAGTGCAAGGCATGCCAAAAAATGGCAAAAGGAGGCTACCTATCCCAATGACCATTCCCATCGGTCAAAGGAGGCCACCTATCCATGGAGGTTGCAATTGATTGCTTCACCAAATGGGTCAAAGTAGAGTAGCTCACATCTATTACCTCCCGAATAGTACAGAAATTCTTCTGGAAGAACATCATCTACCGCTTCGATGTCCCATACGAGTTAACTGTGGACAACGGAACTCAATTTGAAGCTTCATCATTCAAAGAATTATGTGACTCCAAGGGGACCACCTTGCATTTTGCCTCCATGGCATACCCCAAGAGCAACGGGGCCGTGAGACAAGCAAACAGACTCATCCTCTAAGGCCTTTGTCACCGCGTTGAGGACAACTCCACCAAGAAGGGAATATGGGCTGAAGAGCTTGAGAGCATGCTCTAGGGGATGCGCACCACTACTGGCGCTCCACTGGGGTACGCCTCTCCTTGGTGTATGGAGCTAAAGTTGTACTTGTCGCCGAAGTCGAGCACCGCTCCTTCCATGTTGAGATGCATCGTGAAGCCCCTTCCTCCCCCCGCCCCCCCACCCGCTCAACTTCACAAAAAATGAAGAGCACCACCAAGCCGAAGTAGACTTCATCGAAGAAGCATGAGACCAAACCCTCCTCAAGCATGCCATGTACGAACAAGGCGTCGCACGCTTCTACAACACCTGGGTGAAGGAGCAGGCATCCTCCCAAGGATACCTAGTGCCCAAGCAGGTCCTTGACCCCAGTCACAGGGCAAACTCCACACGAAGTGGGAAGACCCATATCGCATCTCCGCCGTCTTAGGATCCGGAGCCTGTCGCCTATCCACCATTAAGGACGAGCACCTGGGCCATGCTGGAATGGAGAAAAGCTCCACAAGTTTTACACTTGAAGCTCTCTATAAAAGCTCCATCTACAGCTAAACGCCTCTAGAGGCTTGTATCCTCCTCCACTAGGAGAATTGAAAAACATTATCCGTAGCCAACACCTCTGGAGGCTTGTATCCTCTACCATTAGGAGAACTGAAAACTGAGCAAATTGCAAGCTTTCATGAATCAGTTCTTCTTGCCTTCATGCCTGAGATGCAAGGAAAATTAATCGCCATTAGGGCCCACCTTTACCTTTCCTCTGCATAGGAGATGTAGTTGAGCCTCATGAGGTTGTTCCACCTCCTTCTCATTCGAGAAAGGGCTAACCTTGTGCAGCTAGGGCTTGTCATTTACCTTTCTCCATGTCATCAGGCAGTGAATCGTGAGTCTTCATATTGTGTTCATTGCTTTTAAAGAAGAGTGTCATCGTCAGAGTGTCATGGGAGTAACCACTTGAAGCCTCCTCGCTCAAATAGCACAAATGATGTGTGGGACCAAGACCCCCATAAAGCTCTAAAGCAGAGCTTGTTGTGGCTCTCTACGATGGCCAATGCGCCTCTAACCCAGGGTGCTCACTGACTACCAAGGAAGCTCCTTCGTACAACCGCTCCGCTGGATTAGTTATCCATGGCCCTAGGCACCAGGTGAGTTGCACCAATGGCGAAAAAGTCCTAAAGTACAGCACACCACGGCTCTCTATGGCAGTTGACATACCTCTGACCTATGGTGCTCAATGACTACCCAAGAAAGGTTTATCTTCCTAGGTACAATAGCTCCACTGGACTAGTCATACATGTCCATGGCCCTAGGCGCCCATCCAAGTCGCAACAACAGTGAAAAAGCCCCAAGATCCTACTTAGGCGGTCGACATGCCTCTGACCTGGGGTGTCCAATGACTACCTAAGGAGGATTCATCTTCCTAGGTACAAGGGCTACATGACTCGTTGTCATGGCCCTAGGCTCTAGCCAACTCGTGAAAAGCCCTATGCTCTAGCCAACTCGTGAAAGCGGTGTACAAGACTCCGACCAAGTCACAACTCTTGCGTGGATATACATGGCAGACCTCGAGCCAACTTGCATGCCATTTTGAAGGAAACATCAAAGCATAACATCTATTATAGGTCATGAAAATCACATTGGATGTATCCACTACCAGGCTCAGTGAACTTGTGACGAGCAACATATAAGGCTCCGACCAAGTCGCAACTCCGACATTGGATGTGTATGGCAAGCCTCGAGCCAACTTGCACGCCATCTTGCCAAAAACATCAAGGCATAACATCTGTTACAAGTCATGAAAGTCATGTTGGATGTATCCGATACCAGGCTTAGCCAACTCACGATGAGCGGCATATAAGGCTCCGGCCAAGTCGCAACTCCAACATCAGATGTACATGGCAAGCTCTGAGCCAGCATAAGGGAAAATCGTGCCATCTTGCTGGAAATCAGTAAGGCAAACCATCCATTACGAACAAAATGGATCATCTCATAAAAACACCCAGCAAAGTACCATAGAGCTAGCACTAATGACATATTGATGCTAAGCGATAGCATGGTGAGGTGATCCTAGTCCGGAACTCGCCATACAAGGCATATGTCCAGAAAAATCATGAAATTACTTCAAAGTGGTAAAACATAATGGCATGAGTAAAAATGGCTCAAAGCTCATGGTACTATGAAAATCATAAAGCAAGGAGCAAGGTCACCTCGGGATCATCGAATCCCTCGTGCCAAAAAAGGTTGTTAATGGACTGTGAAAGTTCAAGACCTTTCTTGTGAAGCATCACCCCCATCTAGAAGGTACCCATATGTTGCCAACCTCAAGGGACCATCAAGATCCTTGAAGCCGACACTTCATGCAAGGATGACTGACACACTTGACGGCATGATGCGGCCGACCAACACACATCGATATCTCATGACAGCATGCTCGACATGCTAAAGAAGGCCCAATACCTACACAAGAAGAGCCAACAAATGTGTCTTAATCAACTTCACCGCCATGAGGCAAAGAAAATAAAGAAGCAATGCTTACAAAGTGAAGCACTTGGCGTGAATCACCCACGGTGTCCTCTATCGCCCATAGTTGAGTGAAGGACCACCTCAAATGACACAAACTGGTCTTCGCAAAAACTCTAAGGCCCTTCTTTAGAGCTCCAAGTCATCGACAAGGAGCACTGGTAGCGACCTATCGGGAGTTGTCGATGAACCGAAGTCGCTAGCTAGGCCTTGGCCTAGAGCAACAAGCCTCTGGCTGGAACATTAGTAGCAACCTTGGAGAGTCATTGATGACTCAAAACTGCTAGCTGGACCTCAGCCTAGAGCTCCAAGTCTCTGACATTAAGCTCTATCCAAATTGCTACTCGAGACCTGTGCGAGGTGCCACCCTCAACATAAGACTATGTTGTGCTCCATGACACAACCGAACCTATTTACAAAAGCCACTGACATGTTCAGACTCACTACCATGATTTGAATGCCGCCAATAGTGTCTTCCGCAAACTAAGGAAGTGATAAGGATAACCAGAAGCTTGCACAGTGCAAGGATCTCGAGCTCGCCACCATCACCTAGATGTCACCGACAACATTTTCGGCAAACCAAGCAATGAGGATGGCCGCAAGCTTCCACTTCACTAGGACTTCAAACCGCCACCATCGTCTAGATACCGCCAACAGCGTCTTCAGCAAACCATGGAACTGACGAGGATGGCCACAAGCTCCACCAAAGGGCCTTTTCCTTGCTATTATGTACGCCAAGGGCATCCTCAGCATCCGAGCCACCTGAAACAAGGCATGCCAATGAGGCTCTCACAAGAGAGAGCAAAACGGACTTGGGGGGCTAGGGTTTCTAGCTTCCTCGTAGAAGTCGCAAGCTCTCTCAACTCAGGTGCTAGATACTTCCACTTCCAAGAAGGTACTCGGGGGCTTCAACACGGGGCATGACAAGTCAAGCACCACACACGTCATCACCCTTCCCCAAGCTGTCTCAACATTTGGAAACAATTGCCAATGTAGATGGTATCACCAGGCGTCCTGTACGACGTCCCTCAGGGCTAGTGAAGCTAGTGGTCAAGCAAGCAATCCTCTCTCACCAGAGGCACAATCTTGAAGCGCCTCTCTATGATATTAGGACAGGCCTTCTCATCCATGGTGGCAACATATACCTTATGATCCTCGGTGTTCGCGCGAAAATTGGATCCGCGGAACACCTAGGCAATGTGGAGTCGCCAACCGTACTTTCATGTACGATAAACGATTGCTTTCCAGGCAAAGCAACAAAGATCTTCTTGCTAACATGAAGAAGGAACGACTGTTTTCCGGCGCAAAACAGCAAAGATCTACTGCTAAGAAAATAAAAGTAAAAGGTAAAGGTAATAGATTGATTTGTGTCGATTGTTGGATGTCTCAATCGGCCGTTACCCTTTACATATTTATAGGGCGGCTGGTCTTTCCGTAGGAGATCGGGACTCCTGATTCTAACCGAATACAGATATGTGATCTTTCCTTATTTAAAGGATCCTGATCCTAGCGTAATCATCTTTAAACAGAACTCCTCCTTGCACACGAATACCTTCCCGAATCCGTAATTAACTTTCCTGTGTAATTCTCCGCAGTTCCTTGTTTCCCAAGTTGAAGTCTCCTGATATCTCCAAGTCGAAGATCCTGTTTGTTGGAAGCAGACTTGAATGCGATCGACTTGGTGTATCAACCCATCAACCCAGTGGCGTCACAACTTGTCTCCAATACTCGAGGTCGAAGCAGGCTACGCGGACCTCGGGGTCTTCTGTGAGTACCTTAGTACTCGGGGACGCGGCTGGTACTCGGGAAGACTATTCGAGTTCCCGAGCTGATCCACTCGGTGCTCGGGGACGTGAGAACACGGGTACTCGAGCTGTGAGTACTCGGGATCACAGGTACTCGGGACCACCAGTACTCGGGGACGCAGGTACTCGGGAACACCAGTACTCGGGTATGCAGGCACGCTGGTGCTCGGTGTCCAAATCGATCTCGACGACGCCCTGGTACTCGGGGACACCAGTACTCGGGTATGCAAGCGCGCTGGTGCTCGGTGTCCAAATCGATCTGGACGACGCCCTGGTACTCGGGAACACCAGTACTCGGGTATGCAGGCGCGCTGGTGCTCGGTGTCTGGAACTCGGGATGCTGCAATAGTTAAGCCTGTATAAAAGTTTAACACTAAAGCCACAGTTTTGTTAATTCATTATTTCAACTCCCAACTGCAATATTAATTTGGCCAACTGGATAAATCTCAAAGCCAAATTTACCTATAAACACTCGGCATTGTACAGACAAATTAGTTGGCCCGCACACTCCAACTACCCCAGCTGCTCAACATTCGTTGAAGTTGGCCCTAGAAGATGGCTCCTTGACCAGTGCACAGCCATCTCCGACCTTGATTGAAGATCTCTTGCTCGTCGTCTTGGATACCTCTGGAGTATCCAGCAATGCCTTCTCACGAGAACAGACCCTGTACTTGCTCGACGATTTGATTTTCCTCTTGAAGGACCACGAGGAATCATCATGCACCAACTCATCCCTTCAAGACAAGCAAGGAGAAGTATTAGCACATCATGCAAGTGCAATGCCAAAAAGTGTATCCCACAGAAAAAAGCCTACCAAAAGGCCGAAACAATGGCTTGATAAAATTTCCACGAAGAGAAAAAAAGGGGGATGCTCCCCCGTCGGAATGGCACTAGCAGCCCAACCAGGGGGCTCTAGATCAGTCCACAAAAGGAACAATTAGATGGAAAACAAGCGGGCCAAATAGCCTGCACGCTCTATTGTGCAAAGTGGCCTCGGGCTGCATTGCCTCAATCTAAAGGACCCCTAGCCTTACAGGACTCCAGAGCATTCCCAAAACGGCTAGACCAACTTGCAAAAGAGGACGGTGGGCTGGCTTATGCGTGTCGCTATGTAGCCTAGACACCACCGCCCGATGAAGTCAAGAGAAAGCAAGGGAGGCACAAGCAGCACAACACTGCCACCCGTGCCTTCCTTTAGCCACAAGGAGCACACCAACCCATGGCCCACATGTATGCCTCTAATGGCCATGCATGAATAGAGGAGAAGCTCGAAGAGTAGCAGGCTATTCCGCTCGATTGCCACAGTTTGACCTGCCCCAGCTCACACGCTTTGTTGTGCAAGCTGCTGCAACCGTGATGGGCTGGCAACCTCCATAAGCCTACCAAATCATGCGGCTGGGGAGTCCACGCCTGATGTTACGTGGCCCAATAGAGAAGTGGCCCACACATGTAGCCACATGGGACGAATGGCCTACTGGCCTCAACCTGACTCGAAGAGAAAAAGGAGCCGCAACAACACCCTCACGTCTCACCAGCATCCCAGATCATCATCATGCCCTCTCCCAGAGAACCGGCAACAATGCCATTGTGAATGGCATGGCACCAAGCAGATGGAGCACATTCTCTGCACGCTCCTCGCCCTGCTCGATGCAACTGCACAAGAAGCACATGCATCAAGCCTCACTCGATCTCGACACACTCTCCATAGTGAGCAAGGACGGCACACGTGCAGAATATGCCCGCGACACACTGGGCTCATCCTTGACTTGATCCCTGCTGAGCCATGTCGCCCACACGTCTGTGCCACTCCACACCGTGTTGCGCGTGCTTACACCTCGTCGTGCCACGCCATGCACAATTGTTGCTATGGTGCACCATGCCACTACCTGCAACGTCATGCATGTCCCCTCGTCGTGCCACGCCGCGTGCCATACCGCGTGCATGCTTGCTTGCCGCACCGTGCCATGTCATCTCTACCATGCCGTCCCATGTCGAGCACCCCATCCCCATATCGCACCGACCTCACGCGCTTGCTGCACCATGCCATTCCATGCGCTCACCCTCGCCATGTTGCATCATGCGTCACCACATTGTCACATGCACGATCGTGCCAGGGCCGCATTGCACTCGCTCGCTTGTCACAGCACACTGTGTCACCCCCTGTTGCATCGTGCCATGCCACGCTCACCTTTGCCTTGTCGCCTCGTGCCTTGCCATTCCACACCGCACACGCTCACGATGGTGATGCTCTTCATTGTGCCTTTGCTTGCCCCACGTGCAACGCAATCGAGCCTGCCACATCGACGACATCCTTTATTGTGCTCCGACACGCACTGCACCAATATTTCACAAGCTTGTCATGCCACCGCCACTCTTCCCTAGGCCCCTCAGCACGCCCTGCGTTTGGTCCACGTGTGCATGAGCTCATGCTAGTCGCATCGATAGCTCTCTCTGTCAAGCCCCATGCGTGCTACATGAGGCCTCTCCATCGTGTCCCAGGAGCACCCCGTGCTAAGGACCAACGTGTATGCCACGCGCATGTGCTTGCCGCATCAGTCGCATGCTGTGTTGCGCCATCACCGAGTTGTTCACTGGTTTGTGTGGAACGCGACTCCCCCACCTTGCCTCCTCCAAGCTTAGTGGCACACCAATGCACTCTCAATTGCTCACACACACCGCCTCGCCCACCATCAGCCTTTCCTCTCATGTCAGAGTGCCACCAACAGCGTCTTCAACACAATAGAATGACAACAAGGAGGCCATGGGTTGTGCAATGGCATCGTGCCCCGGCTTTATAGCCCAGCCACGTAATAACACTTTGGGTGTCCTGATCTTTCAGTGAGAAGATAACTATCAATTTGTGGAGATGACTTTGACAATCCGGCTAAACTTTACAATGACCATGCGCCCTAGCAATCACTAAACCAACTCTAGTAGGTTACTGACAATGCCAGAAGTATAGCCAACTTGAACACAAGGTTCTAATCCCTGTGAGCTATCTAAGAACAAGCAAGAATTATGAGATAGCAATCTGAATTGCGAACATAGATGAATATATTGATAAAGCAAGGTTCCAGAAAGCGGTCTTGACAACTGGTTGCTGGACACAATCGACGAACTTGAAGAAATAGAGTGGCTGAACTTTTAACTAACAAAACCCAACTATTTCTAGAGACTCTAGGGGGTATTTATGAGGACAACCAAGAGGAGGATGTGGGGAATGAGAGAATTTCGGCCAAGGGGTGTAGGAAACCCCTAGGACTCTTCGGGACCCCTCTTGGGCCTCTTTTGTTACAAGCCCTAAGCCCAGGTTGAGGTGGCATAGTATCAGGACTCTATTTTAACTATGCTGAATTTTTCAAAGTGTTGGACACATGGCATGAGTGTGTGATATCTTCATGTAGGTGTAGAAGGCAATGAGCAACAAATCATCTTCATGCATGATTTTGCCATCACTTATCTTGATCATCATCTTGCTGCTCCAAATATCATCATGCATTTTATTCCTAAATTTAAAAGCAACACACTCATTAGAGAGTACCATAAGGTTCATAAGATTATAATTAACTCGTAGAAACGAGTTCACATGATAATTCACACATGTTGCTGAATCTGGAACTTGAGTAACAGCAAGTGTGGTCATACTCGAAGGGTTCATGTCCTTGTCATTCTTCCCTTATTGAAAACAAAGCCTTCTTTGACATTGCTTAAATCTGAAAATAGGCTAACAAACAAAACAAGATTTATACGTAGTATATCTATACGTCATCTGTTTTAACACTTCTTCATTGTTGCACAATTAATATTTCAAAACCGAAATAGCTCAGTGTGTTACCACGAATAGAATAAACACAAATGTTAATGAGCAATTTGAATTTTCTCAAGTAGCAAATATTGCAAATAGTTTTGCAAGTATAAGTGAGGCATTCATAACATTCAATTCTCTGAATTTGTAAGCTAGCGGTGGGATATATTGGCACAGATAGCTCATCATAGGATAAGAATGCAAGCAAGTAGTACCAAAGCATTCAAAAGGAGATGACACAACTTGAATAGCTCTCAAATTATCAACTACAACGTGTTGAATTATATCACTAAAATTCGAGCAATCATGTAAAAAATTATTTCTCACATAAACATCACACAAATACAAGGGTCCACACTTGAAATAAGCTTTTGCACATACTTATTATCACACGAAACAACAAGCTTCAAATCAGTGAATTTATCACATGTTATGCAAATCTTATGCACATAAAATTCGTGGTCTACACCGTAATATTTAAATCAAGTTAGATTTATAACCAGGGGTGTAAACACTAGTAAATGGCCTCAAACATATGATTTCAGCAACCTAGTCCATAGCATATGACAATTTCATTGGTGGATCTAATATCATGTAACACAAGAATCAGCAGGAACAATCCTAGTTAACATTTCTTCATGTATAACCAATTGTATATGATCCAAATCAAATTTAACCAGTGTGTCACATGACTCGTTCAAACTAGCGGACAACTCAACCATATCATCACATGGTGCACTCAAAACAACAACTATAACACTTGTATTAATTTTTGGAGTGCTCAAAACAGATAGCATCTCATGAAGATCATTGAAAAGCACTTCCAAATCATGATCTTCAGTATTTGTAGCATGTAAATCATCACTTTGTGCACCCAAATCAGTAGTTAAATCATTATATCACATAATGCACAAAATTCATCAAGCAATTCATCTATTTCAGAGAAAATAATTGGTTGGTCAAACATGATAATAAACAAAGTATTATCAAGTGATATCTTGGCAACAACATCATCATGTTTAATTAATTTCACATGAGGTATATCAAGAATTTCAGCATGTGGAACACTAGTTTCGGCACTAACGTGAATATAAAACACAAGGAGCATGTTCATCATCTAGTTGTGGCATATTAAGTAAAGCATTATCACACAGCTCTTCTTTAACACAAGGAGCATCAAGTAATTCTTTACAATACAAAATCTCAACTTGTGGCAAAGCCAAAGTAACAATTGGTTCCACTCTAGGTTGCTCTAAAATAGCATGCGTAGTGGATAAGATTAGTTCATCATGCATGTACACATCTAGATCAAATTCAAGAGGCGGATCATTCAAAATATCACAAGATTCATGCAATCTCTCGGTAATTTCAGATCGTACTATGATCTGATTTTCTTTTCATTCAACAATACTAGATAAGATATCATGTGTATTAAGCTCTAATGGAGTGTGCAAGTTAGTACATTTACTATTACCTTGTAGACTCGACTCAGATGATGTAGGTTCCATAGTAGAAGAGGAAATCAATTAAATACCTGATGCGGGGACTTGCACTATGGTCTTGTTTCTCCATGTACATATGAAGGCGTAGTGGAATTAGATGAACGTGTGTGACAAGTCTTGAACAGTTGTCTTTATATCTCCTATACAGCTTTGCAAGCAAGACAAACAATTGATTGATAGAATAGTATTCCTTTTGCACAAGTATATCCTGAATTTCACAATTCAAGCCTCTCAAAAATTTGTTCATAGTAGCTTCCTTAATTTCATTTATTATCACAAAGGAACAAATAAGATTGCAATTCTAAATAACACTCCTCTATAGTGTTACTACATTGTTCTAAAAGTTGTAATTCATTCAGCCACCTACAACCAACGTAGAAAGGTAAAAATCTAGCTCTCATAATTTTCTGCAAGTTAAACCATGTGCTAGATGTGTCCTGATTTCTACGTTTATAGTCATGAGACCACCAAAGTGATGCCCCGTGAGCGAATGCTTGAGTAACAACCTTTACTTTCTTATGCTCCGACAAATTATGGCAAGCAAATATTTTGTTCTACCTCTATCTCCCAATTGAGGTAAACATCAGGACCATCACTGCCAGCAAAAGGTGAAACAGTGAACTTATCTGTACCATGTATATCTCATTGTTGTACATTCCTTGATAGTGGAACGGTGCTCAAGTCAACTTATGATTCATCTCCCACTATAGATCTATCCCAAGAACTGATAACTCTGAGACTTGCCATGGTTAGTAGAAAACAAGAAAGAAAATCAAAAGTATAATTTTCTTATCAACTACTAGGATGTGGTGGACAAGTTGCTCAAACGTGCACGCGAAATCACAATTCTTACAAGTTCTTACCATGCTGCAAGTGGTGACCGACAACCAACAATGTTAATAACTCCAAAAATTGAGTAAAGCGATTACTAGGTGCATGCATATCTATGCAATGTAGAAAAGTAGAGGTTGGGAGGCTTTAGGTGAGTAGCAAGAATAGCAATGATCAAAGTAGCAAAGCAAGTTGAAAAGATGCTCAAAAATACAAGTCCTAGTTGCTAGACTTAGACTAGAACAAGAAAATTTTAACTAGAGACACTAAAGCAATAGAAGTGAAAGAAGCAAAGAGGAGAAATTTTTGAGATTTCTTTTTGCAAAGGCCTTATGTGTGGCTTCTTTTTTTTAATGTTTTTGAATTTCTATACCTCAAAATACCTAAAGGATCAAAAGATATCAAAGACACAAAATTCAAGATCCTGCTATAATCCGACCGCAGCAGCGAAACCTTGCAGCAGCAGGAGACGTGGCTGCGAAATCGTGTCGCAGCAGGAGACCATGAGAGACCCAAAACTTGTTTGGACTAGAAGTCTCGAACCACATGTCCGATTGAGCTAAAATTTTAATTGTGGACTCTTGGAATTATGCTTGATTTTTTGGATTTTGTTTTCAAAATTTTATGGGCAGTTTTTTAAGTCTGAATTGAGCTCAAATTCAAATTCCAACTTCAAATCGATTCAAACTTGTGGTTTTTTCTGAGTCTGTGAGGAGATCTTCGTGGGGGAGTTCTTAAGCACCAGGGATAGCCTAGTTGGTCGGCCAAGTCAATTATCTCCAAGCAACAACAATATAAATGGAAACCCCAAGCAAACTGGGCAATAATTTTGCAAAACGATTGGGACTCCAAGACAAACACAAAGCTTTCCTTCTCTGATTTTTCTTCCTTGTCCAAATTCCTTCCTGATCCTATTTGTGATGGCCGAGAGAAGATGCAAGCAGCCAATAGGTTCTCCTTAGCTAGGGCTTGAAGTGTCCCTAGTTGTAGCAAGGGGCGTGATGTTAGTGTCAACCCTTGTCACAGCAACAAGATGGTGTTGCAGCAGCAATGGGTGGTGCACGGCAGCAGCTAGGGCAAGTGGTGGTAGCGGACGCGGCAGCTTGGGGTGGTGCGCGACAGCAGCTATGGCGTGTAGCAAGTGGTGGAAGCGGATGCGGCAGTGCAAAGTGCTGGATGAGCAGTAGCAGTGGGTAGTGGCACAGGCTATCATGGTTGAAATTGGCAACAAAAAAACATTGCCACGGCAGCAACTCTTCTCTTCACTTTTTCTGGTTTTGTGCAGGAAGAACTAGAAGCAAGAAAAGAGGTTTGATCTAGTAGAAAAATTTCAACTACGATTCAATCTAATCAAGCAACTCAACACAATTAATACAGCAAAAGTTCAACAATGCAAGTACCAATTCGAAATTTGCTAGGCTCAAATTGGTTGGGACGAAGGGATGAACTAATCTAAAAAAAATTTGTGGCTTTTTCTAGACGATAGGTAAAAGCAGATGCAATCTATAGTAGGGATAACTGATAAATATCACCGAGAAACCTTGAGCTCTAATACCACTTGATAGCACTTTGGATGTTCCGATCTTTTGATGAGAAGATAACTATTGATTTGTAGAGATGGCTTTAACGATTCGACTACACCGTACGACGATGATGCATCTTAGCAATCACTAAACCAACTCTGATAGATTATTGACAATGCCAGAAGCACGGCCAACCTAAAAATGAGGTTCTAATCCCTATGAGCAATTGAAGAACAAGCAAGAATTACAAGATAGCAATCTGAACTGCGAATATAGATGAAGTATATTGATTAAGTGGGATTCCAAAAAGTAGTCTTGATAACTGGCCATTGGACACGATCAATGAACTTGAAGAAACAGTGTGGCTGAACTTTTAACTAAACAAAACCCAACTATTTCTAGAGACTCTAGGAGGTATTGATGAGGAGAACCAAGGGGAGGACGTGGGGGATGAGATGATTTCGGCCAAGGGGTGTAGGAAACCCCTAGGACTCTTCTGGACCCCTCTTTGGCTTATCTTGTTACAAGTCCTAAGCCTAGGTTGATATGGCACAACACTAGGACTCTATTTTGACTATGTTGAATTTTTTTTGAAGTGTTGGAAACATAGCATGAGTGTGTGCTATCTTCATGTAGGTGTAGGTTCATTCCACACTTCATCTTCATCTCATGGAGACATGGCTTGCTTGTAGAAGACAACGAGCAACATATCATCTTCATGCATATATCTACCATCGTTTAATTTGATCATTATCTTGCTGCTCCAAACATCATCATTCATTTTATTCCTAAACATAATTGCAACACAATCATTAGAAAGTAGCATAAAGTTCATAAAATTATAATTAACTCATAGAAACGAGCTCACCTGATAATTCACACATGTTGCTGAAATTGGAACTTGAGGAACAACAAGTTTGGTCATACCCGAAGGGGTCTGTCCTCATCACCACGGGTCTCAGCATTTGTGCAGACAGAGCAAATGGATGCCACGTGCCTTGTACGTCTCTCATCCACACCATGAACTGCAAGAGAAACTGCCAAAAGAGTTGAAAGGAGGTGCCTGAGAGGACAACGGGGTAGCGGAACCCTCACTCCCTCTATAGTTGTAAAGAAGAAGGGGTCCCCGCCATCCGATCGGATTGACCACAGCCCTTGGATGCGCTCGCGTTGCTCCACCTGCACAGGTTGTCCCAGGCCTCGACCCAGCCAAGCTGTGCGTATGGTCGTGTGCCAACCCATAGGCGTGTGCCCTCGGGAGGCCACCTCGGGCAGGCCTAGGCCCATCTAACCCAAACGAGTGCCCCCTCAAATGGGCCTAGGCCTACCCGGCAGATAGTAGGCTAAGGAGGGTCCATCATGAGCCATAGAAGAAGATATTCAGAGATCTACCTTTTCTATAAAGGGGTTTTCTCTCTCTCTCTCTCTCTCTCTTTCTCCCCTTCAGTAAGGAAAAGTGTTGCCATCCTTGACGGCCGAGACCAGGGTAGGAATCCTCCACAAAATCAAGCAACTGATTGCAAGTCCAAGAGTCAAAGGAAGAAGGAATCTTGTCAATATCTAGAGATTGACTTGCATCCATTTCCATGATTACAAGTCAAGGGGGCTCCTATTGTGACATTAGTAACCATATATGGGCTAGCTCCTAACATCCTACGTGGTATCTACATGGCATAAGACCAAGTCACAAATCAACAAGACCATTAGAGAAGTCAAAGCATGTCAAGAGGAGAAATAACCCTATTAGGAGGTGTATGAGGGGTTTTGGTCCACCATTGGCTGTATATACTCCATCTCACCTCTCTAGTCCACCATAGACCCATGAACCAAGTTTTATCATTCTACCCCTCTCTTGTTTATCCCTCAAGAGCACCCGTGGCCATTTGCTGATATAAACTCCCATGCGGATGTAAAATCCATCCCATAAATGAGAAAAATCTTGTAAGAAAGGTTTAGAGCTCTAAGTCACAGACAGGGAGCTCTAGGAGCAGTCTCAGAAAGTCAATGATGGCCCAAATTGCTAGCCAAGTCACTTAAGGGTTTCCTTTCTTGACATAGGACTAGCCGTGTTTGACGAGACAGCCGAATCTATTTAAAAAACATCAAAGTGTCTCATTTTTTCAAGTATACAACGAACTTCTCATAAGACCATTGTACACGACCCGATACAATTATGAATAGCCATCAAGCTATCAACGCCCCCCTCTCTAGTGCTATTTCAAAGATAAAAACACTTTCCATTAACAAAATGAAAGAAATTCCGCCCCTGCAAGGTGCAACAAGATACATAACATTTCCATGAGATTACAAAGCTTTATAATGAGATGCATATCCGTGGACTTTGGCAGGGAAAAAAAGGTGAATTGAGTATGAAGTACATGCCTCAAATCTTATCATACCACCATTGAAGGTCCCGTGGCAAATTTCAGTTCCTTTTCAATTCTCATGCATGTGACAAACTTTACATTTGCATGCAAATATGAACCAGGGCACAACTTTGCGGTTGTCATAAGAAAACTTTGGAATCTTTTGCAACTTACCTACTTGATGAAATTACATTTGCACAGCTGTGGAAAGGTCACAGGTGGAAGGTACACATTAGACAGTGGAAATGCAACTCAAGAGCAAGATTTTGAGGCTACAAAAGGTCATTCATCTTAAAATTTCTTTTGTTTTCTTAAATTTAAGTTCAAATCTATGAAATGTGGTCTATGTGGATGTACCAATGGGTCCCTTAAATTTCCTTATGTTACAATATGATGCAGTGCCCGGTGCAAAGAGCTCTTGGTAGATCATGTCTTTATTTCCTTGTGAGTAAACTGGTTCCAGATGACTATTTTCAACACAGGTTCTTCTGCTCAAACACGTGTATTACAATATATCAGCAACCATGACATTTTATTTTATGTTGAGCATACCCTTTTCTTTAGAGAGAGTACAAGATGGACACACACAACTCATACACACCACACTCACGCTACCACATGCATTTATGTAGGCATATGCGTGCAACTTCCCTACACATGCTAGAAAAATATTAGAGTATCTACTACCCCCACTTAACGCTCATACATACATGTACATTACTTCGATTAAATATGGCACATCGTGTCAAAACTAGGGATCAAAGCCCGGGTTTGTAGGAACAAACAACCTTGCTCCCATCACAGACCCATCACATTAGATCAAAAGAATACAAGACATAGCTACGTTTAGACATGATGCCATTTGAGTTGTAGTTCAACAAATGTGATTATAGATCTGTGGAGTTTTGGTACCATCCTATGTGTACTTGTGATGGAACATATGTGTTTTGAGACGAATGTTATCTATGTGACAGACCCCTTCACTGTACACCGACAGTCCTGTAGGTACCCACATCCATTAATGCTTCACACACTAGTGTCTATCAGGCAATCAGGCCAAAGATGTGAAAACCAGGCTCTGATACCAAATGTAGGAATCTATGATCATTAAGGGCCTTCGCATCCCTAGAAGCTACCTTATGGGGTTAGGGACTCCCCTATTTTCAAATTAGGTATCTTACCCTTCGACACATGGGACTATTCCAATAGCCTCACAACTTTTTCCCTCATCTTCCCAAGTTCAATCTTTAATACTTCCATAAGTTGATTTGCAGGAACTTAATCATATTGACACCCTAAGGCTTTGAAGCTAAGATTTTACTTTTCTAATTTAATGAAGTGAATTTCATATTTGATATCATGCGATCCTAACTTCAGTCTTGCTATAGCTATTTTTCTTGGCCTTAGCAACAACTCTGTATTGGTTCAGGACGATTCAATTGCTCCAGCAGCTAGAAGTGAGCAAGCTGATGCAAATGTTACTAATCTATGCCGGATGAAGATGGTTTAGTGATCTCAAATGAACACACGATCAAATGGAGAATCTTCACTAATAATGCATGAGATTTTTTCCTGAAAGCAAGTATCACGTTATCATTAGCTTTTTTAAGAAAAAACTTACTATTTTATAATTCCCCCCTTTGTTCAAAGTTCAAACAAGAATTCCCTATTTTTAAATGTGTTCCCCAAGAATGATGCCGAACTCAACCAATCATCTTGATATATCATAACCTAGAGAGAACAACTCTAGTGCGTAGTCCCCTGATGTTGACTGATTTTCATATAACTTGTTTGGTCCATAGTTTTTCTATTACCTGTGGTTAGTCTTACTATGGGTTTGAAAACCATAGAAACAGGCCTTTAGTTTGCTCATTAAACCATGTGGAATTGGAAACTTTAGCTCATCATTAAACTATGTGCTGCTTTCATGTCCATATCCTGAAACTTTATGGTAATTTAGCATATTCTTTTGGATTTCTATTGCTCGAAAGCTTGGATTTAGCAACTTCTTGTAAGTACATACTCCAAAACTTGCTTCAGTTAGGAAACCATGCGATTATTGAACATTTGAACTCAGTATGATGGTTTGGACCATATGCCCTGTGCATTACAATTTTTTGACACCCTTAATGCTGCTCGGAGTATGACTGTACAAGAAGAGGAAAGCAGGGGTGGATCTTTAGTTACTATTGCTCTTCATTCAACCTTTAAATTATAGTTACTGTTAGCCTATTTTATCCATTTTCTAGGGAAAACTAGATGAAGCTGAGAAGTTCTTCAAGGCAGCCCGACATGAAGCTAAAAAAGGATTTGGACTGAGAGATCCACATGCTGCATCAGCCTTGAACAACTTGGTAATTGTTACTACTGACTATGTACTGACGATTGAAATACATTATGTTTTTCTCTCTTATGAATGGAGCTGTGGTACTCATTTAAGTCCAAAAGCTAGATTATGAGTTTTAGAGCCTGTTGGGGTTCATTGCCAAACATTACCACACTACCACATAAGCTAGATTATGAGTTTTAGGTCAATTTGATCAATTAGGTATGAATTCTATTCGCAGCCACCTTAGGCAAGATTCATTTTCTGACAGCTGGGTCCCGCTTGTTCAAAAGGTGTGGCAAGATTCTCTTGGGCATGCTAAAGCGTGACGTAGATTTTGTTTGCCTAACCTTAGGCAAGTTTGGGAATGTTAGGCTTTGAACCAAACAGGCCCTTACATATCCTTGTTCATTTACCTGGTAACTTCACCTATATTTAGCATTAATGTTATACCATTATACACATAACTTATGTCTATTTTTTGATAGTTAAGCTGCATATAAGGCTGTATACCACATAGGCCCTCAGAGGTGGGTACTAACAACTTAACGCTATAACAGGACCACCAATTGAATCAAATAGTCTGATAAATCAACTAAAGCACTCTTTCTTGATAGTTTTTTATGTTTTAGAACTCAAAATACTTAGGTGCATCAATATTAGATTCCACATTCTGTATTTTAGACTCCACACATGTACGGAACTGCATGTGAAGTTCAATCTTGCCTTCTATCATGTGATGTCCATTAGACCAGTAACCACTTAAGCTCCCTCAAATAAACAACTTTAAATGACCTGAACTGTAAGTATCTTGTACCAAATCCCTCATATACCACTGTATTCTCCCGGTATGTTAAGTTGTACGGGTTGCATTGGACACACTAGCACTCAGATGTTTTTTTAATAAATTTAAATAGGTCAGGCCACGTCCTATCCTGTTGTAGGCTTTCATAAACCTCTATTAATATTGGTCTTGCATGAAGCAACATTCCTTTTTATTCCCTGTTTTTAATATTATCCTAAGCTTTGCAAGCGGAGTTTTATAGGTTAAGAAAAGAGTATGAGAAAGCTGAACCATTATATCTGGAAGCAATTGAAATCCTAGAGCAATCATTTGGACCTGATGATATACGGTACTTTAAGTTTTAGACTAGATTTTGTTCTGTATTATTGTTTAGTAACTTCGGATTCAGATCATTTTATGAAAGGGAAGGAAATAAAGTTATACCTCAGGAGCAAAGGGCCAGTAATTAGGGTTGAACTGGAGTGGAGAGAAAGGGATACAAGGCGGCACGATATTTGTTTCCGTTCAATTATGCGTGTTATGCATCCCTGCCTGCTCGCTGTGTAATATTTTTAGTGGGCGGAAGAACGGCCTATCACTTCCCTCTTTATAAAAGCAGAGAACTAGAGATTAAATCTCCATCTCTCTAATATTTCATCTAAATTCCATATGTTGGAGAATTACCTAAAAGGAATTACTGCATAAAAGATATTTTACATGCCTCCTGTAGGGTTGGAATAGCTTTGCGTAATCTTGGACAGCACTATCATATGCGACGCAAGTTTGATCAAGCTCAGACATGTTATGAGGTGTCTGTTGTTACCTCATGAATCTTTTCTTGTTTGTTCAGTTTAGATACCATTTTAGTTGTGTTGTGATGTACAGTTTGAACAGTTTTTAAGTGAAATATCATGTAATAGCTCAGTAGGGCTCTCCCATACTGTTCTCAAAAAATAAATAACAGCTCACAGGCTTGTTGGGATTAATATATCAGAACAGTACCTCTTTCTTTTGCTTACCTTAATATGATGTGTTTATATCCTGCTGGGAGCAATGGTGGAGCCATTTTTCAATAATCTTTGCAAACCTGAATAATGTGCACCTATCTCATTCCAACTTGTTATTTTATGAACATTTCTCTAGACAGGGAATATCAAATATATATATCAAAGAATTTCTTAAAGAAACATAGCATCATTATAAATAAATAAATCATAGAATATCTATAAGAAACATAGCATCAGCAACACAGCTAAAGTTATAATGTCGATACTCATTTTATGCTGGATGAAAGCATTAGCATCGTGGCCATTTTCTATCTTGCTGTTATTATTAACTAATTTAAGCTTCTCTACTTATTTGAGCTGTTCTCCTTCTGACCCTGTGCAACATAAAGACTAAGAGATTGCTTGTGGAAAATATCTTACAATAAAACTTGAAAGGAAAGAACCTGTTAAGCCATTGTCGTTCTCAATACAGCTTATTGCATCAATTTTTTCTATGATTTATTCATGTTTTCTTCAATTTAAACTTGCTTCTTATATCATTTTCTGTTTCTGTTGTTTCTTTTTGCAGCATGCTTTGAAGGTACTGATCTAACTAGAAATATATGTGCAAGCTTTTGTACAAAGACAATATATTTGACTTTTTTTGGGGGTTGGGGGGTAAGGTAATTTATGTTTTATAGTTCTAATGTTCATCGGTTTTAGTTATCATCGTGTAGATAGAAGGACGTGTTATGGGGCTTGGTCACCTAGATTATGCATATACAATGTATCTTCTTGTTAAGGTACAACTGCTCTGTTAATGTATAAGTTACTGTTCTATATTCTATATTTTTTCAAGTAGTATCTTTTAAGTTATCTTTCTTACTCCAATATCTTTTAACCAGGTATTACTGCATTATTGCCTCTTCAACATTCTTAATTCATTTTTGCCAGTAATCCTATTTATGTTAGCATTCTTAATCCCATACTATGTTTTTGTCAGATCATTTATGTCACATGCGGCCCTACCATAGGGGTCCATGTGATGGTTCCCAAGTCATCCTTTTGGCATTAAGCAAAGATGAATAAACATGCTGAAGTTGTGGCATGTGAGCTGATTTCCAAGCTAGTTGACAACTGGGTTTAATTATCTTTTCACAAACTCATAAGATATCTACTTCCTGATCTTCTTCAACTATTATTTGGGCCTTCGAGACAAGACAAAAATAAATATGTATTCATTAAGCATACCTAACATCATGACACTATTTGGTGCTAACTGTGTAAGCTTCATGGATATTAATTAATGGCCATACTAATTGAAAGGTGCTTCCAAGAGTCGGTCATGGCAATTGTCAGCCGTTTAACAATACAGTATTTTATTAATGAGTTAAGATGTCAATTCGAACGAGTCGTCTAATATGTCAGCCTATAAGCCCATTATTGAGAAGTTGTAAAATACAGTTGAGAATTACTTCAAAAAATTTGAAGGAAAAGAGAATTGCTTAAATCAGCTATGTACACAAGTTTTATTAGAGTTCAAAATTTTCCAAACTCTCCACTACAAACTATAGAACTTTAGTTTTGCACAGAATGTACACTATATAGGTGATTTTCTTGGAGCTACATCTGCTAGAGCTTGGCATCGATGCGTCTCCATGCTTCCACACCTCCATTATTGTAGTCCGCACATCAGGAGGCAAGGAAGGTTCAAGTCAACTTTGCTCCATGCATGGGAAGCTAGCAGCATAACACGCAGCATTCTACTATATGAGAAAATAGCAGAATAGTTGTTTCAGGCTTTCAGCATTTGCTCCCTTCATTGGTGCACACTGCACACCCTCCAGTTCTTTCTTTCTCCAAAAAATATTTGCTATTTGAACTTGTCTTGAGAAAGATTAGATTATAATGCCCTCTGATAGGACTTGAGAAAACATGCCTTTGATGCTATTGATCAGCTATGAAATAAAACTCAATGGCTTGGCTAGATTGTCTCACTCTAAAGTCTAGATTGTGCTCACTCTAAAGTCTAGATTGTGTTTGTTGAACATCCCCTCATTTTGTCATTTCCCTTCTAAATAGATGAAATCATTTGAAATTATTTACCAGGGAAATGCCTTTTTGGCTTTTTGAACTCTATATTCATGATCTGTTAGAAAAGGTTCATCCTTTTTTCTTCTGTTCTTAGGTGTTAAGTCTACAAAGAAAAGGAAAAGATGCAGAAGCTCTTGTTCGAGAGTCTATTAGGATATTGGAGGTATGTTTACCATTTCAGAATAGTTTTTAATCTATTTTTTTGTGCATGAAAGGGTTTCACGAGGATTAACTTAGGAAGCTAGACTTGATGAATCACCTGCATGCATACAAAGCATGAGGTTTCTCTCTGTGGTAAGCACCTACTATAGAAGATTTCCTAGCTCTCAATAACCACTAGGGCTTGCCAAACTTATGCATAGGAGTTTCTACTGTATTGATGTTTACAAAAGGAATAAGGTACCAATGCTTTTGGTGTTCAAACACATGACATGCATGCCACAAAATGTCATATTAAAAATATATAAAATACATCATGAAAACAATGCCACATGGTCAACAAAACCATACTTTTGATCTTGACCTAGGAGTAGGGGAGTGATGGGCTCACCTTGGCTAGGTCTATACATCCAAGCATGAGGCCAGTATCCCTAAAATTTAGAGGTCTCTCATTAATCATAGCATCCTTTCAAGGTTCATGGATACCTTTAATACAATATTTTTAGCATGTTTTTGTGCAATCAGTTAGAAGGGCATTGTGGTGGTGGAGGCAGAGGGTGGAAAGACTAGATGACGCCTAAAAATTGTTGCAAAATTTGATGGACATATGAAATACATGCCATTCCTAACTTTCTGTGGACGTTGTAAATCCATGATATCTCATGTAGTATCAAATATGCTAAATTATTGCTCAGATCCTTAATTCTTAGTTTTTCCAGGATTAATTAAAAAATAATATGGTAAACAATGAACTATGAAAATATTGTTCAACAGTTGAGCATGCTTCAGGCTTTTAGCATACTGTTGATAGGAAATTGCTTGAGGCACTGAATGTATATAGAAGTTGTGGTGTGAATAATCCAATGTGAGTTGAATATTAATTAGAGAAATATCACAATAGAGTTCTCTAAAACTTGTAGTAACATACCACTTAGGCTCCTGACACGAAAATTAACGTGATGGTCTTGCACACTCTGTTGGTGTGTCACTGTCGTTTCACTTAGCTAAAATGATAAGGAGACAGTGAAATAAAGTTACGGACCTAACATGAATCATCAAGTGTTATGACAACCAATTTGCTGATTTTTTATGGAACATAGGTAGCTGGTTGTGTCGAGGTGTGTGGAGGTGTGAAGATCCGTTAAACCCCTCGCCCGGCACACTTCTGACCACACAACTTGCATGATCTCCATAGGCACTGAGATTCCAAAAGCTCAAATTTTTAGATTTAAAAACTTCTGGGTAGATCACCCTGGTTTTATGGATGTGGTCCAAGACTGCTGGAACCGGTATGGCAACTTCTAGTACCAGGCATATTAGTTTCAAGCTGAAGTTGCTTAGACAAGGTTTAAAGAACTAGAGTAAAAATCTATCAAATCTAAGATGTCTGGTCACTAATAACAATGTCGTTTTAAGTATCCTAGATGACCTTGAGGAAATAAGGTAGTTAACCTTAATGGAGAACAATTTTAGAATTATCATCAAACGTCACATCTCTAGACTTCTTTATTACAAACAGGAATACTGGCGGAAGAGATGCACCATTAGATGGGTTAAATACGGGAATGAGAACGCAAAGTTCTTTCACTCTATTGCTACCAAAACTCTTAGACAAATGCCATTCCTCAGCTTCACAATGATGTAGGAAATCTTGTCTATGATCACTCTAGCAAGGCTGCTATCCTATGGTACTGCTTTCGCAATAGGATGGGTATTTCTGATGACCCTATCATGCATTTTAATCTGGAAGATTTGATTCAACCCATTAATGGTCTGGACTCCCTTTCCGCTTTTGCTTCTCTTGAGGAGATTGACAACGTCATCAACAAGATGCCTACTGACCGTGCCCCAGGCCCCGATGGCTTCAATGGGCTCTTTATGAAAAAATGCTAGCACATCATTAAGCAGGATTACTACCTCTTGTGCCATGACTTCTTTGAGGGAAATACAAATATTCAAGGGCTTAATAATTCTTTTATTACGCTCATTCCAAAAGTGCATAATCCTGAATCTGTCAATGATTTTAGGTCTATCTCCCTTTTGAACTCTGGCCTAAAATTGATCACCAAAATTCTTGCCAATCATCTTCAAGGACACATGCCTAAACTCATCCATCAAAACCAATATGGCTTTATCAAACATTGCTCCATCCAGGATTGCATTGCCTGGCTTTTGAGTACCTTCATCAATGTAAGCAATCCAAGAGAGACATTGTGGTTATTAAACTAGACTTTTGAGTACATTCATCAATGTAAGCAACCCAAGAGAGACATTGTGGTTATTAAACTAGACTTTGAGAAAGCTTTTGATATGATTCAACATGCAGCTATTTTGGACATCATGAAGCACAAGGGTTTTGATGACTGCTGGATCAGCTGGATATCCAACATTCTTGGCAGTGGTGCCTCAGCTATTCTTCTCAATGGTGTTCCCCAGAAATTTTTTAATTGCAGACGTGGGGTTCGTCAAGGAGACCCTCTCTCCCCTCTTCTCTTTGTCCTTTTTGTTGACCTCCTTCAATCGATCGTCAATAAGGCCCATGAGAGGGGACTTCTTGGTCTCCCAATCCCATGTCTGGGTGCTGACTTTCCTATTATCTAGTACGCGGATGATACTCTTCTCATTATGAAAGCTTCTAGAAAACAACTTATTAGCCTCAAAGGCCCTCTCCAAAGCTTTAGTCAATCCATAGGCTTGAAGGTCAATTTCAACAAGTCCTACCTAATTCCCATCAATGTTTCAGATGATCAAGCTACACATTTAGCCGGAGTTCTTGGTTGTAAAATTGGATCCTTTCCTTTCACTTCTCTTGGTCTTCCTCTTGGATTGACTCAGCCTAAGTTCCAAGATTACGCCCCTCGTTTTGATCGCATTGATAGAAGACTAGCCTCCTGCTCCTCTCTCCTCTCTTATGGTGGAAGGCTTCAAGTTGTTTGCTCAATTTAGTGCTCTTCCCACCTACTACATGAGTGTTTTTCTACTTCCAGTGAGGGTCCGCGATACCATTGACAAAAAACGTCATTCCTGCCTATGGCTGAAATTTGACATCACGGGTAAATTCAAATGCCTTACGGCTTGGAATAGTGTTTGTATCCCACGCTCCAAAGGTGGTCTAGGTGTGCTTAACCTAGCTACTTTCAATGAGGCCCTGCTTCTTAAACATCTCCACAAGTTCTTCAATCGATTTGATATGCCCTGGGTTCACCTGATCTGGAACTCTTATTACCCAGACACCATTCCCAGTTGTAATTCTCCAAAGGGCTCCTTTTGGTGGAGAGATGCTATGAAGCTTATGAACAAGAATTGTGCTTCTTGTTGCATCGGCAACAGTTCCTCAGTTGCTTTCTGGTCGGACAATTGGGATGGCTCTCCCCTCATTCAGCAATTCCCTCGTTTGTTCTCCTTTGCCAAATCCCACAATATCTCCATGGCCATGAGAACAAACGTTGATCTAAATATCCTGTTTCACCTCCCGCTTTCTCTTGAGGCTTATGAAGAACTTCAACAGGTCCATGACTTGATCAAGGAATCTTCTAGCCATCTCTCTATTAATGATTCTTGGGAGTACTCTTGGGGGAATGGCATCTACCCAAAAAAATTGATGCATCTCTTTTCTATTCTACTCCAGCTGTTAGACATCTAAGCTAGGTCTGGAAATCAAAGTGCACCCCTAAACTAAAGGTTTTTGCCTGGCTTCTGCTGCATGACAGACTCAACACTAAGGACATGATGCTTAGGAGACAGTGCACTAATGATGAGGAGGCTCTTTGTGTTCTCTCTGACCAACAATGCTATGAAACTAGTCTTCTTCAGCTATGCTTTTAGTCAAATGTGCTGGCTTTGTATTGGCATCATCTAGGATCAAGATCTTCCCATTGCTGATCACCTGACACATCTCAGAGCTTCAAGACCCTTGATGTTCTTAATGGAAACCTTTATTGTGGCTACTTGGCATATTTGGAAGGCACGTAACAATCTTATATTTAATGAAGTTGCACCCTCTTGTAATGTCTAGTTTCAAAATGTCCTCAGTGACCTCTCTTTGCTTAGTTCTACGCTTCCTGACTCTCATCAGGATAGTTTTAATGTATGGCTAGCCACCTTGAGCAACCTTCCCTCTGCTCCCCCTCCTCCCATTGTACAAATTTCTCTGTAAATATTCTTGTTTATTTTTAATAAAGCTATACTGTCAGAGCCTCTCTTACAGTTTTATTTCAAAAAAAATCTATTTGGGGTTATGATGAGTTTGTTGCTTCGATCATTCTCAATCTCATCGATTGACAATTGGCATCAAATTCACACTTCCATTGGACTGCTACATCAGAACTATTTGCTAAATAAAACTCATCATAACCCCAAATTGTGCCATAGATCATTTATATAATGGATTTATATAAATCTTCAAACCTCTGCACTACCAGCTACTTAAAATGACAAATGGCCTAAGTGGCACAATTTGCAGGTTTAGGAATCTAAGGGGAGGGGAAATGTCAAGTTGCATTTCAACTCTAGGGACCTTAAGTAGCACCTCACTACCCAAAAAAAAAGAAGTGGCACCTCACTACAAGTTTAGGGACATATGATGTAGTTTTCTCTTAATTAAATCTGCCTTGTTGAAAGCATTGCTTTTATCTATATGGAGATAGTGACGTATTAAACTTAAAAAAATTCTAGGTTATTGATCAGTGTTCTAAGCAATGATTTATCTCTCTTTTGTCTTATTCCATGCCCTCTCAAGTGCTGCTGTTCCGTGATCCTTGTTTGTGATTTTACTTTATTCTTGCGTGCATTTTTTTGTGGCTTGATACTCATGTTTAATATGCCTTTCTTTTCAGGAGTTGGTGAAGTCAAAACGACTGGCTGAAGCTAAAAATTTTCAAAGGAAGATATTACATAGTCTTGAGCTTTCGAAGGTATGCCCATATAGCTTTAATCCTATATATACTGTTTCTTCAATATTATGTCTTGTGATTGCACTATTTAAATTGGTGCTTGAGTTATAGTCACACTGATTTTTGCTGAGTTTTGCATTATCTTTGCCCTAAGCACAAGTCTTGATTACTCGTTTGTTCATTCAAGATTGGGTGGGGTGGCAAGGTGGAGGGACGATGTTTCACTCTTTCCCTAAGTTCCGCTATTTAGAAGTTAGCAAGCAAGTTCACTGCATCCTTATTCAAGTGTCTTTAAGCACAGGTTGCAATGTTAAATGCAGTTGGTGCAGCAATGTCTCGCTTCCGCTCTTGCCCCTCTCTTTACTATACTAGATGATAGCAACATTGTTAAAGGGAACATTAGCTCAACGCCATCCCAAATGTGTGAGTTTTAGCGAAATAACATCGCAATGATCCTTGACTGCTGCAATGACATTTCAAATAGTAAAAATTATGTGATCACCATCACATATTTTGTGATCACCATCACATATTTTGTGAGTTCCTAGTCCAACTAGCAGTCCATACTATTTCTGATAAAACATGTAGGAAACAAAATAAAAGCTTATTGAAAAAATAAAAGGGAAAGGGGGACAGGGACAAGCACTCTTGACCAAAGCCTATTGTGAATCATCCCTACCAAACCTACTGAAATATATCTATGGAACTGTTTGACAGGGATGGGATTCATTGGATATTACAATCGCAGCTGAAGACTTAAGCATTACTCTTCAAATCATAGGGAAGTTGAAGGAATCAGAAGAACTATTGGAAAGGTAAAAAGGTTGTTCATTAGGTTCATTGGCCATTTTTTGAAGTTTTTTACTTACAGGTTTTAATGGTTTATGATTTTTAGATGCCTCAAAGTCAGAAAAAAGATTCTCTCTGAAGATCATTTTCAGGTTTGTTGTTGCCTTATATTTGGCTCTTGAGCTGATTTTCGGTTCACTACCGGAATCTACTAATTTGCCGTGTGCAAAAGCCACACGGCGAAGGAGGAAAAGCCCTCGGCAAAGGGTTTGCCGAGTGCAACACTCAGCAAAGAGGACTCGGCAAAGAGTGTCAGAAAAGAGACACTCGGCAAACACACAACTTTGCCGAGTGTTACACTCGGCAAATTCCTTCCATATGACTTGCACAAATACAATACTTGTATACCTAATACATTTTTTATCTTATATACCTCAATACATTTTTTACATGTAATATACTACATATAAGTTGTTTTGTAGGAGTTTCCATAATTTTTGAATTGATTTAATATTTTCTAAAGTTTAAATGCCTAGAAATGCACTTAATGGCTTAAATATAGCAAACGTACCCGGAAAAATGCCAAATTTTGACATGTCACATGTAATGGTGTATGTTGACTGTGGAAAAGATTTCAAGTCCAACCGACGAAGCAGCGGTCGCTTCGCATGCAAACTTGACATGTTTCCTCTCGAAACCTAGTTTCTTCCTCGGAGATGGTCCCGTTTGTAAGCAGTCTACGTGACAACTTTTGTGAAACATTTTCAAATTTTTACCACAGCCTTCAGGGGTCATATCATGACACCATGCCAAGTTTCGTGATTTTTGGATTTTGTTTAAATTTTTGAGAATTAAAATGCCAATAACCACCATGTTGGTGCCTGAGTCTCGGCCACCTGGTGTCTGGGACTCCTCTTCTTTCCTTACATAAGGCCTAAACATACATTAAAGATCACCAATAAGATTTTTTTACCCATTTCTAGTGATTATTTCATGTACCTACAACTCAAATTTGAATTATATCCATTAAATGCCTAGAAATGTTTTTAATCGCTTAAATATAGCAAACGGACCCCGAAAAATGCCAAATTTTGACATGATACATGTAATTGTGTATGTTGACTGTAGAAAAAGTTTCAAGGCCAACCGACGAATTTGCCTTCAAATCTGACCCGTTCCCTCTCGAAACCTAGATTCTTCCTCGGAGATGGTCCAGTTTCTAAGCAGTGTACGTCACAATTTTTGTGAAACCTTCTCAAATTTTTATTACAGCATATTGATGCCATATGAGGGCACCATGCCAAGTTTCATGTTTTTCAGACTTCGTTTGCATTTTTCGGAATTAAAAAACCAATAACCTCCATGTTCGGGGTCGAGTCTTGGCACCCTGATGTTTGGAATTCCTTTCCTTTTCTTGGATAAGGCCTAAACATAGACTAAAGACCACAAATAGGATTTTTCAACCCAATTTTGCCAACTTTTTCATGCACTTGCAGTTCAAATTTGAATTATATTCATTAAATGCCTAGAAAATGCACTAAATGCCTATAAAAGGAAATAGAGAGGCGGAAAGAAAAGAGAAGGAAAAAAGAAAAAAAATGTAGAAAAGAACAGAGCATAAAAGGAAAAAAGAAAATAAATAATGTACAAGAGAAAAGTTGGCAAAAGAAGGGAGAAAAAAAAAGAAAAAAGAAAAAAGATGTGTTTGCCTAGTGCCACACGGGAGGCACTCGGCAAACCTCATCTTTACCGAGTGCTATGTGGACGGCACTCGGCAAAGCATGTCTTTGCCAAGTGTCAACCCTTTGCCGAGTGTTTTTATTTTCGCACTCGGTTTCCTGACCTTTGCCGAGTGCCCGATGTTATGCACTCGGCAAACCGGCCGGCACTCGGCAAACGTCGCGATTCCGGTAGTGGTTGTAATAGAATGATATGTTTACCAAATGAAAGAATTGTGACAAGTTATCTTAAATGGTCACACTAGGTATATCACAAGCTCTCCACCTTCATAAAATTATATATCTTAAGATCCATTTGCTAAGTGTGATGTATGTATATTGGATGACTGATTTGGCCCATATGGCCTATCTAGGATGACTTGGCTCGTGTGACCTATAACTCTCTTGTGTATATCTCTATTGCGGGCCAGAAGCCTGGAACCTGATATCCACCACCTAGCTAGAGCCAGTCCTAAACTGGGTCTTAAAACCTTGCTTAACACAACTTTTTGAGACAATCGCATTCTATCAGTGGTTGGTTACATCTTGTATGTTGGTCTCATTGTTACAGGTAGCAGGTATATTGGTACACTTTGCAAGGCTAACTTTGCTTAAAATTATTAATGATCTCAAGGTGAGCAATGGTTTGGCTAGATCTCACCTTGTCAAGGCAAAACAACTTATCAATGATTCAATCAGGTATTCCATTTAGGTCCATTTTTTTACATGTTTTGAGTTTTTTATCTCCATAATCCCATTCAGCACATCAAAAGGTGGTCTTGTTTTCAAGATGTCATAGGTTCATACTGTAGTGAATTCTTGAGGGATTTCTCTCAAAATTGAAGATTAGTTCCTTTAAAAAGTATTCTCCTCATTGGCCTCTATGATTTCACCAGTAAACTTGCTGGTGTCACATTGTTTAAGTTACCCACAAGATTGATTATCTAAACAGTCCACTTGGTGGAATTTAAACTGAAAAATCAAGAAGAAAAAAGGTGGTATTTAAGTTTGCACGTCTTTTTCATGAACTCATTTATTGCTATTCTATACTTTAGCTATTTATTGTATGATGTTGCATCATACATATTTCTTACATTTGTTACCTAGAATATTGCATGGAGGTAGCATAATGAATTGCTTGAATCTTACTAAAGTCTTAAATATTTTGTCATGGTACGAAAGAACAGAAAGAATACTGAATCCTTTGAGGAAAGATCAGAAAAAATGAACAGCACATTTGCTATGGGAAGAGAACAGATTGCAGCAACAGCTGTACTTGTGTGTTTTCTACTAACCCCAAGTAGGGATATATCTTTTTATTATATATGCTATCATGTTCATGATGTTCAACTCTTCTTGTTTGCCATGCTTCTTCTACTTTCATGTTTATTTAGTTTTCTATCCACCGATTAAGAATCACTTACATTCGCAACTCTCAGGATTGCATGGATTGCATTTAATTAAACAATCAATGCCTCAATTTTTTATATTATCATAAAGATTCCATTTAACATCAGCACACATTTACCTTTCTTGTGGGGTTTTGTGCATGCCATATGCATCCGGCTCTTGTCATCTTCCCTCTCTTTAGGTTTTATCAGCATAGAACAGCATGAGTCGGATGCTATGTCAACCCCATGTTCCATGAAGACATAACACAAACATAAGAATCATATCCAAAAAATTTACACAAGAATGATCTAATCAGAACCTGATGTAGTAGTGTTGTAGCTAGGATTGTGAAACATTGGAATTACCACGTCCTGGGCAGGATTATTGGCTCGGTGAAAGAACTGGAGCATTGGCAATTTGCCTAGCTACGTAGAGAGAGTCGTATATAGTGTGATATTTCTGTTCGTGCTGTGGGTTCTTTTGTATTAATGCCATTTTTTTATTGACAATACCGTGTATTATGCATGTAGTTGCAAGCACTTGAAATTGTTGGACTTCTTGAACTTGCAAGAAAGGGAATACAAGCACCAGAGGTACTTTTCCAATACTTCATTTATGCATTTAGCAATGATTGAATAATATCTTACACCCCTTTTTTTCTTCTAATATCACAATGTTCACATTAGAAATCGTTACTGTTGCTAAGGCTTCCTCTTGAACATCTGAAGCATGGATACTTCAAAATGATGTTGTACGCATGTCAGACACGTGTCAACTATTCATATGGCCTGATAAGCATATGATAGATGTTCGATATACCACATTGCACATTTATTTTAAAAATAAGTTTGAAAAGATAAGATACACCACTCATGCATGTTAGATATATTATCATTTAATTACATTTTATCAACTTGACTACTTATGTACGCTTGCTTCATTTTGTTTTTTTTTGTAGTCTGTTGAGTTATTCAGATATAGTGAATGTCTTCTATTGTTACTTTTTATCGATGGGTCAATAGAAATGATTCTTTAGAATTTGTTTGCACTGGACGGGGTGCTCTAATGCTTATTTCAATAGGGAAATGCTACTGGGCCTTATAAATTGATTAATTTTTCTTTTTAAAAATCCAGCCACTAATTGTAATGGTGTCACTGAGGTTACCTATTTTATGGTATATGTCAGACAAACTTTTGTTTTATGGTTGGAAATTACAAATTCCAAACTTTAGATTGTGTCAAATAGACATGGATACAGTTGCTTTTGGCATACCTAATCAACTTTCCTCTATGTTACATTATGCATCCCTAACTTACCTTCAGTATTTTTAGCTGATTCAAATCTCTTCGTTTTAATTCGATTATCAGCATGTTGAACAAGCTCTGTGCAAGTGTATTTCACTTTACAATTAGGTGTATATTAGATTATTTTCCATCATTTTCATATTTGTCAAAATGCACCCAATGAGGCATCATTTTATCTGTTTTAATTGATATGTTTTCAGCATGAACTACAGAACAATGTAACCATTTTAACGTGATATTTGTTGTTGCAGCCTCGTACGCAGAGCATAGTGTCGAAGGCTATCAGGCGGGACTACATGAGATGCTTGAGTATGCTCATCCTCATTGTTCAGCGCTATCCAGTCATCTTGAATGCAACGAAGATGCAGAATCTGCTAGGTGAATCAGCAAGTAATGAAAGAATTGGGAGAAGAGAATAATACGGAGTAAATTGGTGATGCAGAGGAACAATCATGTCATACAAAAAAATATGCCATATTTACAGCTTAAGAGAACCCTGTCCAAGTGGACAAAACATCAAAAGAGTCATGGAGCAATTGCATTGGTTTTGTTCATAGCTTTTTCCCGTCTCCACCAATTAGTTATAAAAGAATTTGTGGATAACATCGTGTATCTCGATTCACAGTGGATCTAAAATTTGTGGAAAGGCAATATAACATTCTAGAATGTTGAAAATAATATTGTAAACAATTACATAAACCAATGAAAACCTCGTCTCTCCTCTCATCATGCATGCAAATAGTTCATCCAAAAGTTTGTCTAGATCAGAAACCCTAAAACATTGACCTAGCAACCATTTCGATAAGACCTGTGAATGCAAACCTTAATAAAAAATGCGACAGTATAAATGATAGAAAGATGAATCTCGAAATCTAAGCTTCCCATGGACGATCGTCCTTCGTAGTTGTGTTCATGTCGTCGAGACGATCAAAATCGACTCATTTCGGATACCGGATGCGAGAGCTAAGAGTTTTGTAGTTGGAGGCCAAGATATTTCTGAGAATAATAAAAAAAATAAAAAATAAAAACTAAATGGGCCAGGGGGCCACTCGGGCCACCGCAGCCCGTGCGCTCGACCCGCCTTCCCCTTGAGGCCGCCGCCGCTCTCGGTCGCCCCCGTCGCCTCCGGCGATCCTTACCAGCGACTGCCTCCATCGTGTCTCCGGCCGGTCGTTCGCCTCCTCGCCTTCCCCGCTTCGCGCCTAGCCCGCCGCTGCGCTTCTCCTCCTCTTCTCCCGCATCCGCACACCACACGCGCGCCGCCTCCTCCGCTCGCCGCCGGCCAGGCCCCCCGCCGTCCGGCCATTCTCCGCTCCCCCTTCTGCTCCACGGCGCCTTCCCGCGCTACCCGGCCTCCTCCCCGCCCTCACCATTGCCGCCTTGCGCATCCAACGCTGCCGCCACCACAGGTGCGCCACCGCCCTTGCCTCTGGCCGGCTGGCCGTCGCCCCGCTTCACCCTGCACTGCCCCCTTGGCCGCCCGCCGCCTCCAGCCACCCCGCACCTCGCGCCGCGCCTCTCGGCGCCTCCGCCTCCGCCGGCGTGCCACCGCCGTCCAGCCAGCCAGGCCACCTCCACCGGAGCCCATGCCGCATCGCCTTCCCCCCTGTAGCCTCCCCACCGAGCCACGCCTCGCCTGCCTTCGGCCCCAGCAAGGCCGGTCTGACCGGGCGAGCAGCCGATCAGACCGGTGCCATCAACCGCGGGCTGCCAAGGTGCAGGTCGCTGACGCCGCTGCTCCTGCCGTCTCTCCCACTGCCGCTGTCCAAGAAAGAAAGGAAGGAGATGGCGGAACGTGTGAAGACGAAGAGTGGAGCCCCACCAATGCCGATTTCCTTGTAATGCACACGTCAAGGGTAATCACTAGAATCCTTGTATGTGGCATTTATCCTTAGCATGTGATTGATGTAGGTTAGTATAGAGCTGAGACGTTGCAGAGCTGTTTCGGTAACCCTACTTTCATTATTATGAGGTAAACCTAAAAAGAGAATCATAGGTCTCATCTCTAGCTTCGTTTTGAGTACTTATTTGTCAAATTCCGGTAAGCCGTTTGAAACCTATGACTAAAATACTTCGCCTGTCCAGAATTTATCTAATGCAAACTATGCAACTCTACTCAATGCCAATGACTATTAACGATAAGATCGACTTATGAATCTCTATGGAAAAGGTCCTATGCATGTTAGGGTTCACCATAAGTGACCATGACATTCCTAGCATGGGATCCTCATGCATGCCGTTAGCACGAACAATACTTCACTTTAAGCTCCACCTTAATAAAAGTGCCCTTTGGCTGAGCCTTCCACGGCAGTTTACAGGTCCTTCCCCTAGTTGTTTTCATATGAGCTGAGAACGAGAATTGTAGGTCTTGGCGATAGCTCTGTTTCGAGTATTTTCTTGCGGTAATCTGATAAACCAATTAGGAGCTATGGCCCAAAATACCTATTCTGTCCAGATTTCTGTTTATCAAAATACACCACTTCAATTAATTCGAACGGTTGTATTGAATGTGAAATCAAATTGTGAACTTTGTATGGAAAGAGTTATAATCATATTACAAGATAATATTAGGTGACCATGGCATTTTTTTTTAACATGAACTCCCATGCATGAAATGTTTCCCCATTGGAATAAAGATTGCACCTTGCTAAGATCCGGAAGATCACAACTTGTGCTTTAAGTGTCACATGAACCTCCTGCATGCCTTTTCCAATGTTTAATATTGAAATACAACTTCCAATCCCATACATGACTATTTGCTTAGATCATAAGAATCTAGCTTGCTTTCTTTAAAAATGCCATATGTATCATGCATACCAATGCCACCTTACTCTATGTTTTATTAAGATGGACCAACTAGATGAGTCTTCACACATAGCTTTGATTATAGACTTAAAACATCCCCTTAATTGCATAACACATAACACGCGTATTTCCCCGTCTTTAACCATCCACAATTCAAAGTTAATTGTCAACTATAACTAAAACCGAAATGAGAAAATGAATCGCAACCTACCATGCTAATTCTAGGTCTTCCTTAATTCGCCTTAGTTGCACTTTACGCATCTTGCCATGTTCATCATAGTACCTCAGTTGCACTTTCCTCTTCTAGATATCATTTGCACCTTCATGGCATTTTGGATTCCCTCATAATTGAATTTGGCTTCTTTGCTCATCTTCACCAAGCCCCCAGGCAAGCTCTACTGCTTGTTGGATTCCAATTGCTTTGTTACTTGGATGGCTGTTAAATTACTGCGTCTATCTTTCTGGTTGTTGATTAGGGATGTTTAATTGTTAAATCAATATTAATCCAACTGGAACCCCTAATTAAGTGAGAGAGAGACGTGGGAGCATGATTGTGTGGACAAGCTTTAACATTGTTGGGGTAGCTCGAGCCTGATGCCAAGTATTAATTTGGAGGTTACAGCGGCGATCCACACTTGATGCTCCCTGATAAGCCGCGAGATAGTTGGTCGTGAGAGGACCACAGATGTCGTCTAATTGGTACCGCTCATTGGGGACTAGCTACCCCCATGTGAGGGACCTTGAGAGTATCTGTGAGGTTGTCGAGCAACCAATATCCCTTTGATTGAAAAATTGAACTGGCTGATGTTGACCCATTGAGTCTTGAACTTGGTTCGTACAGTCTAATGATTGAGATTAGATCTGAACTGGGTTCGTATGATCTAAAGATTTCCATGGTTAATTAATGCATGTGATGCTCCCGTTGAACTTGTATGCCGTGAATTTGTTAGGTTACTATTATTGTTCCTCTCATTATTGATACATGTCGTATTATGATTGCTTTATTGGTTATACTCATGATGATTGCCATGCTCCTGTTCGTGCCAATACCATGTTATGATTATACTGTCATGATTTGTCTGTGAAGTAATTTAGAACTCCATGCCTTGTTTAAGTTAATTGGAATAAGTTAGCATCTTGCGAGTACGAAAGTACTCACAGGAAATTACGCAGGTGAACTTGGTGTAGATGGTTTTCTGTTTTCTACTTGCACCATTTACCTCGTCAGCGTAAAGATCTTGTGGGAATTTTAGGATTGATGATGGTCTCTCGAACCATCGGGTTTAACTTTTATTTATGCTTTCGTTGTTTATCTTCTTCGATACTTGCGACCTACGGGTCTTTTGATTGTAACCTATTTAATTGCCCATGTGTAAGGGACGTTTTTAATTATCTGGTAAATCTCTCTGTAGAGCTCAGGTAAAGTTTATCAAGTTGTTCCCCACGTTGCTTCGTACACAGTGTGTGAATGTTTAAAGTGTACGGGGTGACGGTAGAGAAAGCGTTGGTCCTCAGTTGCGAATCTTGTAATCAGTTAGTCGAGTGACCCGTTAGCTGAGATGCATTTTCTGGCTAGACAGGGTGTAGATTCCTGTACCGAGCCTTCGGATGATCCACCGATTGCGCTTCGGCCAATTGGGTTAGGGTGTGGGTACAAGGGTCGGGCTCCGCTAATTGATTGTAACGTTTGTCGCTCTGTAGATGGATACTAAGCCTCTCCAGGGTGTTCAGAATTTTATTTGGCTTACTGAATGATGCCCGTTTCTGAGCGGCTGGTCCAACAGTGAGACATACGACCAAGTGGTCAGGTAGAGTTCATATGCGGTGCCGATTCAATGTCGAACCCGCAACGATGAATATACTTGAGGTAAGCGTGTGTCTGTGTTGCATAGCCTCTCGGTCTTTGACGGAACATCATTTACTAAGTCATGTATAATTTTGGACCCTGACAGGCAAGCCCTTTTCGGAACAAGATCTTTTTTTATATGAATTTCATAGGTCTTCCTATAAGAAAATTTCTATGGAGCCAGGATTGGTTTGGGAAATTTCTATACGAACAATTCATTTACTCTATTTTTCGGAGGATTCCAAACGTCACTTGTAGGATTGGTTCTTCAAAATTTCTATACGAATTCTTCCTTTGCGCCATTTTTCAGAGGATTCCAACATTTGCTCAAACTTTTGGTTTTGTTTTCTTTAGGTAGTCCGAAGCAACATGTTATCTCCCCTCTTCTCTTTGTAATCAAGAAATATTGTCTATGTTGTGTAATTATTGTGTTTTCAATTAGTACTCTCGTGGCATAGCTAATCTTTGTCGACATTTACAGAAGTAGAGGACCAAATAGAATATCAAAGGGTAGATGAATCTTAAAATAACGAGGTACACGAATAGACATGCACATAGCAAGTACTGCTTCAATTATTTCCCAAAACACCCAAAAAATGGATATAACGACTTATGCTGCTCAGTTTCCAGCAAGCACACCAGAGTGCAAAACTCAGATCTTCACAATTTCTTGTGACGATAGCCGAAAAGAAACATGTGTTCCACGTGTAGGCTACATGTTCTTCCTCTGCGACAATGGCAGGCTTTCAGCTATAGAAAAATTGTTTTAACTAAATATGCAGAAAGCTACAGAACCTACAACTTTGAAGAATCATTAATATGGAACTGTACAACCAAATGGTACACATAACACGCTGAAACGACAGCATGCAATACAGAAAAGCAAGATTTTCACTTTGCTCAAAGAGCCCAGGTTCACTTTCCTGCTGTTTCCCCAGGTCAGGCAGCAGTTCTGCGGATTCAATCATTCAAACTGACTTCTTGAACAAATAAAGGATGGCTGCACATACGAAAATCTGATTAGCGGTGGCATAAATCATGCAGTCCCCCTTAAGTAGCCTTGGGTTCTTGCAAAGAAATCCACTACAGGAATAATAGCGCAAGAGAGATCATGTCCAGTTGAATCAAGATGTCTTGGCTTTATTCCCCTACTTGGTACAACAACAAATGCACGACCCATACATTACAACGTTGAGAACAGAAATAAAAAATGGTTAATAAGGAGATAATAATTTCTCCTCTAGGTCACGGAAACCTCGGTAGACATTATCTGTTTGGTTCTGTGGAAGGATTAATCGCCTCACCTGTCACATACCTGAAGTTGCAAATACAATGTAAGATACACGCAAAATGATCACGTAGAATTGTGTAGTTACATGATTTACAGGAAGTAACAGTGGAATAGCAAGTGTGAACAAACAGGAGTTCTAATTTAATGCTCACAGGGACTAGGGAATTATATGACAACATTGCAATGAATCATGTGCCATGATAAATATAAAAAATAAATTTCGCAGCACATAATTCAAATCTTAGTTGTTAAAAGAAAATTGTATTTCGCTTTAATTTTGTGCCATGGTTGCTTGCTGATAAGCGCATCGACATAAAAGATATAGGAATGAAAGAGAATTCTGCAAAGAACATCCCACAGATATTTAAAGTAACTTACCTGTTTGCCAAACTGATTATTTTATCTCGAACGCCTTGATTTAAAGATCCTGTTTGATTCAGCAAAAATGTTCCATCCAAAAAGAATGAAGCCCCAGCAGCTGTCGTGCCTAGCTTATGTGCAATGACCGACATCCCCCATTCACAAAGGATTGCAAGAACTGATCTCAGAAGGCGCAACTTCAGATTAAGTGAGGGCACGATTACACCATTCAATAACAGTTGATCATACACAGCAAGTACAGGTTCAGGTAGACCTTTACAGGCTCCGAGAAGGGCTCTTGCAACATCCTCGTCACCAACTAATTCTTCTCCTGAACTTAACCTATCCTGTAGGTATGAGCATGATGATGTAAGTCCCACTATGTAATGCACCGTTTCTAAGTATGGAAAATGCATTTATAGACATCATGTACACATTACCAATGCAGCCTTCTCAAGATGAAGGCATATTATATCCAAAGGTAAACAAGCTCCATCTGCACGATCAAGCTTTGAGCCAACTCTCTTCACCACAGAACATGCTTCTGCAACACCGCCTCTTGTAAGTGCCTGGTCAAGGAGTCTAGCCCAAATTTCCCGAACAATTTTACTGTCAGCATCTCCAGAGTAATTCGCAAAGTTGAGCATTTCCAGGCAAACCTAACAACAACAAGCTTCAAGTCATCGAGAAGTAAAAGGCACTACTAACTCCTAAGCACAAATGCATGACCCAACAGGCCAACACAGAAAGAAAGGAACACGTGAGCCAAAATGTTGGCTTGCCAAACTTGCTGAGCAGCCTTTCTTTTAAGAAAACAGAATGATGCTAACAAGATCTTCTAGTGGTACACCTTTCATAGTAAATATAAGCCAGCAATTTGGTAACTTACATGCATAACTTGAATCCTGGTTAGGGTTCAAAATTGTACGTGAATAAGTAAAATGTGCATGATCCTGTTGATCGATAGAAACTGTAAGGTTGATTTGATTCAGCAACTTCAAATGAAAGTATGGATGTTTTGAGAAGCCCATTCCCATTACTAAGTGCTAAGTGCTAACACTCAACTCCACAAAGGCAAGAGTTGAAAATTAATCCATAGGCTGAGAGATCTTGGTGCATCATGTAACAAAGGTTGTGATCCAACTTGAGAAGTATCTCTCCTATTCCAGAGTTATAGCAAGAAAATGTTGATTGCTCAACAATAGAAGTCATGTGCATGTGATTGTTATATAAACTGATAATGCGTCATTCAGATGTAATGAAGCATATTGAATCACCAACACAGGGCCAAGGAAGAGTATTGAATCACCAACACAGGGCCAAGGAAGAGGCAACTCCATGAAACAAAGAAAATTATACCTCCCAAAGAGTAAATGGAACCGCATAGTCATTGTATAGTTGGGTAATACTCCTAAGATTCAGTGAAAGCTCTTTTGCCTTGTCCTTAGCAGCCTTGGCTTTTTATTTGATGCCGATTGATCTTTTGAGTCTGCACCTCTAGTGTGGGAGCCATAGGGACTCTTTCCATTGTTACGGTCACCAGACCCAATGATTGGCCCTGTTTTGTACAGTATCGAACCGGAATCTCCCAGGCCAGCGACATAACCGTAAAGGCCTCTTCTCTTGTTTCTTCTGGACCTCAAAAATGTTTCCAACGAACGAATCTTACTCTCAAGAACCTTCATGGCGCCAGTAGAAAGCCTGCAAACAACCACACCATCCCCGTGATCATTGGAATCAATCAATCCTTGAACCACCATACTTGGAAGTTCCCATATGGGATACAGCAGTCTCGATGAGCATAGGCAAAGCCCTTCATATGCACCAGAAAACAAAGGTTCTGCTTCTTGAACAACTTAGTCCCATGCTAAAGCCTCCAGCCTGAGTACGAGTGTTAGACAAAGCAGTAGTGCCATCAATTTGAGGCATCCCAATGAGTCCAAGGTCCTCAAATGCGTCAGCAGCTTTTTCAGAAATTGCATTGCTTATCAGACTATCTTCAGCGCAAAGTAACTTTGCAGCTAGCATCAAGCACATTGCTGCCGCCTCTCCAGCACCAAAGCGGTTAAAGAACTCTCCTATTTGTGATCTCAAGGTGTTCCCATCAAACAACTTTCTTAGGATGTCAACAGGCCTGTTGAAAACCACTTCCATCAAACCCATTGTATTGAATACTACAATCCTCCTCCGAGGTAAGATATGCTGGGTAGGAAGATCCCTTTTGCTCACAGTTTTATAGACGCCTTCTCTTTAGGACACCTTCTCGGAAGGTTTTCTGAAAGCTGCGAAGCATTCCACATCAGCATATAAAGACTGCATGATGAAAGCAGCATCCGGGAGCAGGAAGACATCAGAGGCACAAAGCATCCGACCCTCAACAGGCAAAGCAGAGACTGTTTCTCGGAGAGCCCTAGAACTTCTAGAAGCTGTTCCAAAGGTATTGGGGAGGGATAACTGGGCAGCTGAATCTTTCTGCACAGCTAGAAGGGAGGACATAGCTGTAGCAGATGAATCTGACATTATAAGAGCACCAGCAGAATAGAAAGCAGACTCCACTTTCAACGCCAGATCCTCAGGCTGAGCTCTGCCAGCAGCAGAAACAGCACCAAATGTGAGTCCACCACCAACCCCTAGAGGTGGGGAAGGCCTAGTGGCAACAATTTTTAAACAGCTTGGCCTTTGCAAAGTAGTATTCAGTCCAACTGAAGAACTACTTCCACCTGATGTAGAAATGAATAATCTCTTGCCATCTGATAAAATAGCAACAGCATGGAGCCATTTCGATTCCATGGCCAATAAAGGTGAGATGCATACTATTGATGGTTTCAGGGATCGTGCACCTCTTGGTGCATTAGGCCTCCGACCACCATAAGGTGCATCTCGTGGATCAACAAGGTTCTTTTCTTCAGTGATCTTTTTAAAGGACCATCACCACTAGCTCCTAAATCAAATAGTTGCAATTTCATGCCTTCTGTGCGTGCGTAAATAGTGTTCCTCTCATCATCAATAACCATATCCACAATAGGATCGACAGCTGAGAATTTGAATGCATTTGGAAGTACCCACCTGAAAATCATGTTAGCTGCATAAGCAGGTGACCAGAAACGCAGAAGAAGCTAAGCGAGGTGTCAGATTTCTCGCTTCACAGTTCAAGATACCTGGAAAGAAGGCTGCCTAAACCAGTGGTAAGGCAAACTTTACGGCAGCGTTTACGCCAGCCTGAACCAGTTGTATACTGCAATTCATATATATGCCCATCACGTCCAGCCAGGAAAATTTTACCCTTATCTGTACATGTGATGCATGTCATTGTGACACCATCAGTAGCAATCGTTTACTCGGGTAAAGGTTGTAATGAAAGCTCAGCATATGGATCTGTTCCATCAGCACTAGCAGAACAGCAAACTCCAACAAGTATCAGCTGGCACAACAGATGTAGGTGAGTGTATATTGGCTTGAAAAGAAGCATCTTAATAGAAAATTTCGTAATAGCTTGCAATGTTTGAAGGTTCACAACAGTAAATGCCAACTAAATCAGCAACAACGAAAAAGAACAGCTTCATAACTAGAGAATTTGCATTCATATCAAACTCAATTCAGTAGACGACTTATATGTCTATCAGCCTCCAAGAATTATTACTTCACTAAATAAGCTTGTTTTGACTCACTTCTAGTCTTCTATTATTCTACTATAGCATTCACTGTCCTTATAGGAAGTAGCAGCAATGAACCAACTATCCTACTTAAAATGGGATCCCAATAACGTGTGACGTGTCTGCACGAGGCTTAAATGGAAAAATAAGCATAATCATTTGAAGGCATCCTTTCTATCAAGCAAGCAAAATAAAATCCATCGAATTGGATTCAGAACATATCAGCAATTCGGTAATTCTGCAAGGTCCAACTGGTAACTATCAGTATCACCATTGCTATTTGCAGATTGTTTCTACCAAACAAAGAAGCAGCACATAGTCCAGAAGGTCAGTGTTTGATTTCCCACATAAATGTTGAGAACGCAAAACCTCAGACAGGAAGAGGGAGAAACTAATGACTGGTTTGGTATTTTGCATAAGGTCCATGCTGACAAAGTTCTTAAGGCGGTAAGGCCAGGCCAGGCGACCCACTCCCTTCACACCTTTCAAGCATTAAGGCGTAAGGCGAGGCAACTCCTTACACGTTAGGCAAGGTGGCGCAGAAAAGCAGGGGTGGGGAGCGGGAAGGAAGAAGCAGGGAAGAAGTGAGCAGCAGCAGGCGTGGAGCCATGAATGACAAAAATCAGAGAAGAATAAAGAAAAGAAAGAAAAAACCCAGTCTAACAGCCCATTTGACCCACTAAAATGCTGACTTAGGGTTGCCTCATGCCCCCCACATCCTCCGCTCCCTCACTCAGCCACCGCCTCCACTCCTCAACTCCCTCTCATCTCCTCCTCTCCTCTCAGTTGCTGCTGCTGCCCCTCAGCCTCTCCTGCCCCACCTCCACTGCAGCTGCTCTCCCCAGCCCTCCACCTCTCCTCCCCCACCTCCGGCGCTGCTACTCCCCACCGCTGCTACTGCTCTCCCGCAGCAACCTCTCCTGCCCACCCCTCCGCCTCCCCTCCTCTACTCCCCTGCCACTGCTCCTCCAAAATGTCACCTTATCCATGGCGATGAGACCGCCAGCGGGAGACGGTGGCGTCGAAGCAGCAGCAGGAGGCGGCTGTGGCAGGGAGGGAGAGGAGGCTGCGGAGACAGACGCAGCAGCCGTCCACACAGATCCGGCGGCGGCACGTCGTCCCCGAGCTTAGGCCGGCCAGATCCGGCCTCGGCCACCCCGCGCCCACCCTGCTGTGGTCCCCCAATGTCAAAGCTACCTCCTCTGCCTTCCTCCCTCTTCCTCACCTTGTCCAGAAGGCATCGCCACAGCCTTCCCCGTGCTTTCTAGCCGCCTTCCAAACGCCTTCCGATGCCTTAAGAGCCTAAGGCGGACGCCTTAGGCACCTTCGGCAAGGCGAGCCGATGCCTTGACCTGCCGGCGCACCTTACCGCTTAGGCGACACTTAACGACGCCTTAAAAACTATGCATGTCGATACTGTTTTCTAATTCACTGCACGCATATTCCAATATAGATCAATGGATGATCCCACCACCTTGGAAGCATGAGGAGAACTATTAGGCATGACATGGCTATATGCAACAAAGCATTGGTTCAAAGTTAGTAGTTACAAAGGTGAATGGCCGAATAGGGCTTCCTTCCACCTGTGACCTTTCCACGGCTGTGCAAGTGTAATTTCATCAAGTAGGTAAGCCGCAAAAGATTCCAAAGTTTTCTTATGACGACCGCAAAGTTGTGCCCTGGTTCATATTTGCATGCAAATGTAAAGTTTGTCACAGGCATGAGAATTGAAAAGGAACTGAAATTTGCCACGGGACCTTCAATTGTGGTATGATAAGATTTGAGGCATGTACTTCATACTCATTTCACCTTTTTTCCCTGCCAAAGCCCTAAGAAATACAAGATAAATTTACATAAGTTCCAAATTTACCTGAATAGATATTATTGACTAATTCTATCACCCACAAGTACCACTCTGAAGACTCTTAATGATGGTAGGAAAAAGTGCTGTCTTCTTCATCTTCTTGACTGGAGATTTGCATGTTTGTCCACCACTTTTAAAGCTTCTTGATCCAGTGACCTAATAAAATAAATCCAATAAGATGAACATCTGTTGCACTGTATCTTTGCATTAGTTACGGAGTATAATAGAGTTTCTGTCATCACTTCTCTCTTTTTTTTCCTTCATGCAAGCAAAGATTCTTTTAATCCATGTTTATCGTGATGCTAACCTTCCTTACAATCAACTGGCATCAGAACTTCTGCATTCAGTTAACTTAGTGATATAAATAAATTGAGAAACCCGTCTGCGGATGCCACCAGGCCCTCTATGTCACACAATCTAAACCCTGGTGCAACTCTTCCTTTGATGAACTACAAAACCAATGGATCCAGAGAAAAAATGAGGGATGCCACCATGCTACTGAAAGTCTGGAAAATGACAACAGAAAAGCAAAACAGAAAAAAGAAGAAGAAAGAGAGGGGCACTGATTTAGGAAGAAAGGAATCATGTGCAATGGAGAAACCAGAATGTGTACTTTAAGTAGATTCACCTTGAACTTTGAAGCTAATAATAATTGTATAAAAAGCTGGTTTGTGAAACAACATCCCTAACACTAAGTAGACTAAGATAAGCAATGAAAATAAACAATAAAAAAGAGATCACGCTAAATTTATAGAAGTGACATACAAGACCACCAGGTAAAGATAATTCATCCCAAGTTAGAGACAGAACCTTGTGATTTTGCTTTCTCATACAAACCAACTGACCAGCATCTTCCAAGTAAAGAAAAGTATATACGCAACGAACAAGTTAGCACTGTCTGTACATCTTCACACGACATATTTGTACATTCTGGCTGTTTACAACAGGATCTGCTTGTTTTACATGTCCAGTCCAATTAGCAGGGAGAAGTCCACGGATATGCATCTCATTATAAAGCTTTGTAATCTCTTTCATATTACCACATCTAACATAACCTTGAATCAGTGTCCAATATGTAATATAATTTGGATCTACATTATTCTCAATCATTTGGTCCAGAAGCTTGATTGCTTCTTCCATATACCCTTGAGTACAGAGACCATGGATCAATATAGAATAGGTGTATACTGTAGGCTGAATACCTTCCTCTATCATCTTTTGCTTTAACTTGAAGGCTTCAGTTGTATTACCATTCTTGCAATGTCCATCGATTAGTGTATTATAGGTGATAGCATTAGGGGATATACCCTTTGACTGCAGCTTATTGAAAAGATTAACTGCCCTTGAAAGATTCTCAGACTTGCAGAGGCCATAGATGAGAGAATTGTAAGTCACCACATTTGGAGTGAGACCAGCGCTCAACATTGCATCCCTCAGACCAAAAGCTACATCGGTAAAACCTGAAGCAGAACAACCATGGATGAGGCTAGAATAAGTGAAATTATCAGGAACAAATCCCTTTATTTGTAGATCCTCAAACAAATTTCTAGCATCTGCAACCCTACCCGATTTGCATAGCCCAAAAATAACAATGTTCCACATGATTTTTGCAGATTGAGGATTTCCACCAGCAGCAGTATCAATGACATGTGCTACTTTATCGATATCAAGTGGGCTTGCACTGCAGTCCGGAATCATGTCAGTGTTTACAAGTTTCTGTAGCACCAAATTTGCCTCATCAACCTTCCCCTCCCTATAGAAACAGCTCACTAACACACTGCATATGTACAGATTTGGAATCATACCTTTCTCAACCATTTCAAAATACAGATTACAGGCCTGATGCAGATTGCCCTCTTTACACCATCCAGCTATCAAGGCTCCATAAGTGATTGTATTAGGAGAAAGTCCCTTTGCACTCATTTCAGCAAGGATATCATTCACCTTACCACTTTGCTTAGCTACGAAGAGTCCATTTATGAAAGAGTTGAACATTTCAACTGAAGGAGCAAAACCTAAATGTTCCATGTCATTCCTAATTTGAGTAGCTCTACCCAGATCACCTATTTTACAATAACCATCAATCAACGTTCTGTAAGTTAAACTATCACGAGGGCATCTCCATTCTGTCATCCTATCAAATAGCTTTTCTGCTTCAGCCATCCTTCTGACCTTACACAACCCATTGATAACCGTGTTAACTGTAGTCACGTTTCTTGCCAAACCCCTTGCTAAGGTTTCCTTCCAAAGGTTCAAGGCCTGCTCAGTTTTACCTGCTTTGAAGAAACCATCCAATAACGTGCTACAGCTAATTTCATTAGGCACCACCCCCCTCTTCAACATTAAGAACCACAATCTAAGTGCATCATCAATAGCACCATGCAAGCAAAAGCCATTCAAAAGTGTGTTATATGTTAGTGTTGTCCCTATGAACCCATTCTTTACCATCGTATCCCAGGTTTCAAATGCCTTGCTCATGGAACCATTTCTGCAATACCCATCCACTAGAGTATTGTAACTGTATTTGTCCAGCCTCACCCCTCTATCATCCATTTCCTGTAAAAGTTTCTCTACTTCCACCATTCTCCCCAACTTGCAATATCCATTGATCATAGTGTTATACACAAACACATTAACCTGGAGTCCAGCATCAATCATCTCATCTCTTACCCTATTGGCATCCTCCATTAGGCCCCTCTGACAATAGCCATTGATCACTGCACCATAGGCAACCTCGTCAACCACAATCATCTCATTTTCCTTAATCTCCCTTACCACCCTCTCAGCCTCCTCCATCCTCCCCTCCTTACAGTACCCCTTTACAAGCAAGGTATATGTCACCACATTCGGCGACAAACCCTTATCCTTCAGTAACTCCAGCACCCTTTTCGCAACCTCAGCCTGTCCTACTCCGCAATACCCATCCATCACCGCATGATACGCTACCAGGTTCACCTCCACACCCATCCTTTCCATGTCCTCCACAAACTCCGCTGCTTGTGCCACCCTCCCATCCCTGCAGTACGCCTTTGCCATGATGGCTACCGTGAACTCGTCTGGCAGTGTCCCGGTGCACCGCATCTGCTCAAACACAGCTACCGCGGTGCCCATATCCCCAGCCTGCACTAGCTGGTTGAGTAGGCGGTTGCAAGACCGCAAGGTGCGGCGGCAACCAAACTTTCCCATTTCGTCGAACACGTGGAGGGCGTCGGTAAGCTGACCAGCGTCTGCATGGGCACGAAGGAGCAGGTCGAAGGAGGCGGCGGAGAAGGAGAAGTCTTTGTAGACCTCGGCGAGGTGGGGGAAGAGAGGCTGGGCTATGGAGCGGGCGGAGAGGAGGGATGCGACGAGGGCGCGCGCAGCGGGGAAGCGGCGGGCGTGAGCGAGGATGTGGAGGAGCTGGGCGTGGGCGAGGAGGGAGGGGCGATACGGAGCGAGGCGGAAGAGGTGGAGGGCGGCTTCGGGGTCGAGGCGGACGCGGCGGAGGGCGGCGTGGAGGAGGGCATGCGTGAGGGTAGAAGAAGAGAGGAGGCGGGCGGCGGCGGGGAAGCGGTGGAGAAGGAGGAGGCGAGTGAGACGGCCCAGCACGGTGGGGTCGGTCGCGGAGCCGGCCTCGCCGTCGGCGTGGGCGTCGGTGTCGGCGTGGGGTAGAGAGGAGGAGTGGACGGGGCGGCGGAGGATGGAAAGGGGTCGGACGAAGTGGCATCTGTGGAGCATGTAATCGTTGGAGCGGCACGTGGTGGTGCTGCTGCGGCGGCGGCGCGGAAAATGGGAAGGCGGGAGCGGCGGGTGGCGGCCGGCGAGGCGGGTGGTCGGAGAGGAACGGAAGAGGGGTAGGCGGGTGAAGTGGGTTTTGGGGTCAAACTGTGAACAAGGTTGGCATCGGCCCGGTTCCTATAGGTCACCGAAGCAAGGCCGAGGGCCGGCTCGTTAGGATGATTGGGCTGAGTGGGCTGAGACAAAATTCAGTATGGGCCAACCTAGCCCGGGTCACTCCACCGTAAGCTGTAACTCTGTAAGCCTAGTCTATCTAAAATAATATGTTTAGAAAAATGTAATCACGTGTAGTCTGATTTTTATTTTGCATATGACAAGTTTTTATTGAATAAAAAGATATTTTTCGTCACATAGAAAAAGTATTTGCATCGCACGAAGTTTGTTATGCCGAGATCGGCCATTCGATCCCTAGTCCTCCTAGCGTCGCTCGGTCGATGCCTCGATTGGTCGGCTCAACAAATGTTCCATCTACTCGTCCTTTATAGTTGGATTGCTTTGTCTTTCTTCTTCAAATGTGTGTTTTCATCCAATTGATCTCTTATTTCAAACTCACCGTTCCAGCTCGTTGTGTGCTCCTACTCTGTCTCTTCCTCCTTCTCTCAGCTTTGCTGACCTTGAGCTTCGCAAGCGCACTCCCTTCATCGTCGACAGGTGAGCACCCGCAACAAAAGAGGAGGAAGTTTGCGCCCATGAAGAGCCTCTGCGAAGGGTTCCGCACCCAAAGATGGTCCAACAAGTAGAGGGTCACGCCATGGTTTTGCCTGGTCACAGCTGCGCCGTCATCTTGGGTTCATAGAGGGATAATCATGTAGCAAGGTTTGGTTGTTGCATCCACCTAGTATTTGCAGCAACTTTTTGTGCCATTACAACAACAAAAATTTAACACCTATCAATAATGCAATAAAATTGGACACTCCACCACGGGTTGTAGAAACACTTGCATCATTATCAGTTTGTTAATACAATAAAGTTTTTGAACCATTGCAACACAACAAAAAGTGCTTGCACAAAATAAAAGGAACGTAGAACAGTGCAGCATATCCTTTGCACGGTTGCTACAAAATTGCGACACAACTACAATAACCAAAATATAACTATGCAACAATACCACAAGAATCATAGAGCATTTCAACAAAATCATCCCAATATAAGCAACACTCCCCTGCTCTTATCGTAACAAAAAATCGAAACCATTGCAACAAACGTGATACTCCTATGCACTATCAACCTGTTACCAGCTTCACACAATCTCCTAGCCCTGTGTCGGCCACAACCCGGGGGGATCATAACGGCGCCGTCTTCCTTGGTGTATCCTGGTCGGGCTGCCGTGATTGGGAGCTTGACCACCACCTCACACGCAAGGATGCGGATGAGAGGAACAACGAAAAGAGGATTGCCATGTGTGGAGGAGATGAGTACGTGTGGAGATCATCCGCGTCGATGCACTCGGTAAGCCAGTTTAGGAGGAAAGAGATATATTAGCAAGTGATAGGGGGGAAATCTGTGTTGTTGCTCTCCCGGTTCTTTTTGGGGCAAGAGGATAAGTGCATTGCACTCCCTCTCTCTTATAGTGTGGAGAAGAGAAAAGAACAATAGAGACTTGGAAGGGCCCATGGGAGAGGACACATACTTCCTTTGATGTTTCGTGGGACACATGTCACACGAATAAAGCAACCGACGATAGCGACGTGTCGCCCAGGCGCATGAAAGCATTTTTCTTAAGTTTATCCCTAGACATTGTCGCCTTTGCCACTCTAGCTATTTAGGGGGTGTTTGGTTAAGCTTTTCAGCAGCTTTTCACTAAAAAAAGCTGCAGCCCAACCAAACGGCCAGCTTTTTAGCAGCTTTTGCCAACGGTAGTTGTGGGCTTTGCAGTGCAAATTCAGCTATTTGAAAAAGCTGTCTTCTGCCAGCTTTTGCAATGTGCTAAAGTTTCTGTGCTCATTTTCTAAAATGTTGTTGTAGATGATTTGGATCGACTAAAAGCCATATGTTCACTTTCCCACAGTTACAGCAGTTTTTTCAGATAGCCAGCCAATAACAACTTTGTCAACAACCACAGCCCAACCAAACAGGCTCTTAACCTCATGAACCTGCTGTCGAAAAGAAAAATAAAAAAACTCATGAACACCGGAATTGGTTATGCTATCGCCTAATAATAGGCAAAATTGATCGTGGGACATTGCAAAACACTAATTTGCCTAGTGCCATTACAAAAACTGGATAATTAGCTAGAACACACTACTACCACTAAAATAATCTCTCTTAAGCTAGGAGGAGAGAGAACACATGTGAAAGGTCTATTCTGCCATTCAGTTTGGGATGTGGTCCACATTATTTTGCCGGGGTGGCACTGATCATCTTGCTACCGCTGTCTCGAGGTGATCATCGACGGCGTAGGCGCGTAGTAGAAGAGGGTGGGTTTTGGCAAGACGCACGAGCCAAGTGCCTCTTCAACTACTCTCACATGCAGAAAACGTGAGACCCAACCACGTCATCGTGCCTCGTTGTATGTTTTTGGAACTCAGTGGTTTACTTAAATCAGTTTAAGATGACGGACCTGCGTTTGTAAGTTTATTGATTAAAGCATTCTTATCTTGCTATTTTATGGACTAATAGTGTATTTTACTCTGGAGACAATTGTAAGAGCATCAAATTATAGAGGTGAAATCTTCATATGCCACTTACATGCACCTATATTAACACGAGTACTCTTTCGACGTCATTATGTACCTGGTTGACATGCTAATGAACTGGCTAATTGAAGCCGATTGTTGTCGAACCATTTTATAAAGCTAAGTGACTTTTTAAAATCACTTTATTGCTTTTATATTTATGGTTATAGTAGTTAGTTGGAAGAATATATTTTTTAAGATATAACAGAAAAATCTTAATAGAACCAGTGAAGGTTACCTAACTAACTATGTTTCACAGTTACTAACTAACTAAAGAATAAGAATCACAGACTTAGCCTAGTTGTGGAAAAGTTAGTATCCTATTCATTAGAGCAAATTATATAAAATAAAACCATTACACTTACTATATGGTTGCTCGACATGTCTCTTCAGATTTTCTATTATTAGAGCGCATGAATTTAAACTCAACAAAAGCAGGTAACCAAATACAAAAAATATGACTATCATAATCTACCATGATATTAAACGCATCGATGGTAGTACGGATTAAGAGCAAGGACTTTTGGCCCCTGGACTCGCTTGCCTCGGAATGGAAGAAAATTCAAAAGTGACACCATCAATTTTCACAAAAGTTCGAATAAAATCACCCAAGCTAACCATCCAGTACCACTCGCACTAAAAAGAAATTCGTAGAAAAGCCCGAAACTTTGCGCCCTGTGCAAAAAGAGAAAAAAACAAATTTGGTGCAAAAAATTTACTACCTCTTAGACTTAGTTTATTTTGGACAGAACGCAAAGAAAAAGATTTTGCGCGTGTTGACGAGGTGCTACTCGGACAGTAAGTATAGGCACCCCGGGTCGGAGACCGAGGTGCTGGGAGGAGACTTAGGGAACGAAGCCAAGCGTCCGCAGGACTTTATCCAGCTACCGCCGAAGACAAAAGTATTGGAGAATGCGTAGTGGAAGCGTGTATTGATCTCTGTCCATACGGGGTGCCAACTTGCCCTTATATAGACAAAACTGGCTTACAAGCGCAAATACATTCCTACCCTTAAAAAGGCTACAATCTTTTCCCAGCCTGTGTCACCGTACATCGGTCGAACATGTATTCTCTACCTCGCCGCTACCTACTACTCGCGCCGGCATATTCGCAGATTCCCTTCGCCGGTACGGTTTGCCCCCGTCGTCGCCGCCTCCAGCGCTCGTTCGCCACCCCTGCCGGACGAACTCGCCTTCCTTCTTGCTCGGGCCGACGCGCCTTCCCATCTCGCCCTCGGCGACCGACTTGCTCCCCGCTCCTTTGGGTGAGTCGCTCGGCTGGAGCGATTTTGCGCTGTTCGAAACCTACCGAGGATCCCTGTGTAAACACCGCACTCGTTAGATAATCTAAGTATAGAGGACGGGGGGTACCTCGGCCCGGTACCTCGGCCAGACTCCCCCGACAGCGCGAAATTTAACGGGAACAAGTGTTACTCAACAGTTCACTTGTACGATTCTTTTCGAAATTTTAGGAAAATGAAAAATATGAAATTTGGAGCCGGGCTGAGCCCGAGGTCCAAATTGAGTTTCGGATTAACCACGCAGGTTTCTTTCTTCCCCTCTTCTTCCTCTACTAGTTCTTCGCTCGCGCGAGCTGCCAATTCTGCTGCGGGTCGCCGGCGCTGCGGGGTTCCCCGATGGCGGAGGACTCAGGCGCCATCCTCCGCCACATCTCGTCCCTCAAGGACATGCTCGACAAGGTCCGCAATCCGCCGATCCCCTCGCTCCCTCGCTGCTTCCATTTTCTTTTGCTCCTCTGTACATATTTCTAGGCCCACTCTTGATTTGTCGCCCAGAAGGAAGAGATGGTGAACGGATTGACGGGAGTAGCGTTGTCACGGCGGCGCCTAGCCGCCGAGTATATGTCAAGTCGGCGCCGGCCGATTAGGCGTCCTCCGCGGCGACTAGGCGTCGCCATGGCGAAGCTAGGCGGCCGACTAGGTGGATCTTAACTCAACTGTTTTACGGAAATGAGAGAGGCAGAGAGGGAGGGGCACATCGAGAGGGATTGAGGGAGGTGCGAACAAAAGCCTCGCCACCGCCGCCGCCGCCGCCGCCTGTCGCCGTCGCCGGTTCGAAGCCCCGGCGGCCGCCATGGCCAACTCATCCCGGTTCGCTCTCTTCCCTCCTCTTCTTTCTCCTTCTCTGGTTCGTCTCTGTTAGTTGACTTCTCTGCTTATTCTTAGCTCTCGCTTCTAGTTCTTCTGTGTCTGCTGTTAGCTCGTTAGTCTAAAAAAAACTTCTGTTAACTCACTAGTTTCTTCTCTCTCGGCACGCGGCAGTTGCACCATGGTGGGGCAAGGAATTGCTGCCTGCGAAGGCAAGCGCCATCATCCAATCTTAGGATCCTGAACGAAAGGAATAGTTGAGGAAGCACATGCCAAAGAGTTTTCTCAATCTACCATTGAGTAATGTTTTTCAACGAGTGTTTTAGATTACAGTTGGTCCATCGGGTGATTTGGACCTGGTTATAAGCCTTCTAGGGTGCTATTGATTGACAAGGCAAGGAAGGAGACAACGTCGGGAGCAAGTGCTAACCAGGGGCATTTGGATGATTGGAGTTACATGGCATTTGAGAGTTTATAATTGCCTTAGTGTTATTCTAGCATGTAGTATGTTATTTAATACTTTAAGGACCTATGGTACTTCTGTTGGATGCCAGTTGTTATCTTGTCTTTGAGAACTTCAGTTAATTTGCAATATTACTATGCTACTATGTTGTTTAATTTTCTGCTAGACAAGGTCTATGCTTGCCTCATTGTCACCTAGGCACCCACCTAAGCAACTAGGTCGACTGGTGCCCAATAGGCAAGTCACTTCTATGTTACAACCTTGGGGCTGATGCAAAGCTGGCAATTCCTGCTGGAGTTTGGGTTTTTTTGTGCTACTATAGTGTGGGGGTTTAGTTTAAAAACTTGATAATTTCATACCATACCCCGGAGGTTAGGCAGAACTAGAAGGGCAGCCCTCGGGAGGGCCTATACAGTCCTAGGTATACGGACATATAGAATTAGGATCTATTTACTAACAGATATACCCGATCTCTTTCCTATAACCAAAAGGCAGCTAGACTTACGGGTTGGGTAAACCCAACTAAAGATAAAGGAATGTTTTGGTTTACCAATACCAATACCCTGAATCTGGGCTGGCCCTTCGGGGTTATCTTACCCTCATTCGAGTCCAATCACATGAGGCTGCTTTGGCAACTACTCTACTTCTTACTTCTTTTGGCAACTACTCCACTTCTTAGTCAAGTAAAATTTATAAGTTGGGAATTTTATATCGACTAAATTTGGCAACTCAATTTAACGTAGAATGACTACTGAACCCTTTGATGCAACAGTTGTTGTTTCCAGAATATCTCGGATGGTTTCTGAAGCTTCCCATGAACCTCTTGTAAAAGAAAGAAACCCTTTCTAGAAGGTTTGGGACCAAAAGACTAAGAAGTTGTTCCTGACTTGGACTCTTTACTCTTCACTGAGAAAGACGAGGTGAATAAGGAGAGCAAGGGTGAACACTAGTTCTTGCTTGAGCGCTGTTGTCATATTTTATTTGTTTCTGATGCATTCAAACTTGAACCCTTGATTTGGAGTTCTTATTTGCATAAGAATACTCTGTCAGGAACTAATAATACATACTTTCCTCTCAGTTCATCATCTAATTGTTCAGTGATTATAGTGATTGCCAAGGCCCAGAAAAACCTTTTTCAATTGTATGTTTTGTGCTTACAAGGTAACATCAGAGGACATGGCCTTATTGGGCACACCGCACACTAATATGTTGGTTATATGTACACATGAAAAAGTTGCTAAAGCAAACAAATATGGTGCCTACCATTAAGTTTCTAGTTATTGGTGTATGAGAGCACAGCCACAGCTCATTACCATAGTAAGTACATAATGTGAATTGATCATCAAACTGGCTGTACAACAACTTTTTATCATTTGATTGGCTGTACAAGAAAAAACTGAGTAAGTATTATGTTTCAGAAGGGGTGTCTGGTCGTGCCCGTTCAGTGGACACGATGTACAATTCCTGACTTGGACCTATGGCTTCATGATAAATCATCTGAAGTTTGACAGATGCAACGAGAAAGTGGGGCTAGTGTGATGTAAGGATGATTGACGTCGTACCTCATGCATTGTTTCTCTTAAAGCAAATGTGCCCCTCGAGCTGTAGACTGACAGTGCGGCTATTGTATATACCTTTTTTGAATAGCTGATTTTTCTAAATACTGATTCACTGTTATTAGCTTGTGGAATTTTGATGTTTCAATTCTTATGAGGCTAACCGTGCTATACTTCTCTCGATCATTCCCTGAATTAGGTCAATGAAGAGATTGAACAGAATATACAAAGGACCAGGGAAATAGAGTCAGAAATAGTGAAGCATTCTGAAACTGAAAAGGACTATCTCGTGAAGGAGTCTGAACTGATGAAAGGAGTATCAGTAGCTGAGTTTGAACTTGATGGGCTTATCCAAGTGGCTGGTAACTTTTGCCTTAATCATGCAATTATTTGGTCACTGGCATGACTGGTACAAGAATCACTAAGCTGTAGTAGTATTTATATGCACAAGCATAATATATCCATGTGTTTATTGCCCAAGATCCTGGCGAGGCACTGTAGCAGGATGCTATTATTCCTGCACGGGTGCTGAAGCACCTCAATCTCTGTAGCACGGCAGCAGCAGCATTTGATCTTGTCAGCTAAGGAAATAACCTCACATATTCCTTAAGTTTAGGAGTTGCTATCTTTAGTAATTTCCATCTTGGACCATAACACCATGAAAACACTAAATGTTTGACAAAATTTCTTAATTTGGTTCTGTGGCATCCGCTTCTGTTACTTCATTACAGAACCTAAATCTAACTAATCCAGTTTGATCCTAAATTCTACCTCAATTGGCCATAATTGTATCTGAATGTAGATTGTATTTTCGACACTGTACTCTTCTGCAAGACAATTCTGTATCTTTAATCTTTATCGCTACTGGATGAGTGGATAGTTTTGCTTCATCTGTCATCACTCGTGTGCATATATGTCATGTTTTCAAGAAAACTTGTGCTATCAGAAGCTTGGTTCGAATTACTGCTATATTGTGTTGAACAGTGACTTCTATGTTAATGGATATTATTGTAACTTCACACAAACTGGTTCCCAGAAATTGCAGATAAGATCAGTCTGCATTTCACTTGATAAAATTGGATTAGCTGGAGACAAATAGGGCTTATCTTTTCAGTTCTCAATACTGTTTTCCTGAACCAAAACTTGTACAGCTATTTTGTTGTATTCAGTTTTGTTTGCTAATAGGTGCATGTAAATTATGACATAAGCTTTCACATTTTCGTTTGCGCTAACTGATTTTGATATGAAAATTAACTAGTAATAGAATGCCTGTATGCTCTTGAATAGGAAGATGCTGCAGCGAATGAAGGGACAACTTTATTGAGATTGATGAAATATTCCCTCTGTTTCACTATATGTGTCCTTAGCCCATCATGCGTAGAGAGCAAAGAAGCACTAAATCTAAGAAAAAGTAAGAGAAATGACCATGCATATCCCTATTAAACTACATAATACAACCATTTAACCATTCTCAAAGCATTTTAATAGGGTTATAGAGTGAAAACAACATAGTAACTACACTCTTGATTTCCTCAATGGATAGTTTTTTTGAAACATAGTTTCCTGACGTTGGGGACAAATATAGTGTAACAGATGGAGTAGTCAACAAGTCATTTCATATTTTTTTTTCCGCTAGTTGTCTTTATGTTATCTTGGACGAGCGCATATAGAAGTGATAAAGGCTAAGCAAATGAAGTAACTTTTAGACTAGCCCTTTCTACGCTTTCATAAAGGAAGCTGCACAATTTTGTAGCAGTTGACATTAATAATTGTTGGATGCAAATCAGCCCCTTCTGCTGTCAATTGTTTTAAGATATCCGTGGTTCTCCTTTAACAACTTACAACAGCACTATCGTATTTTTTTTTATGTTCCTCATATGCTGCTTTTTTGTTGTTGCATATATTATACGCCAGATGATCTTAATGTTGTGCTGTTAAGTTCTGTGTGCACTTCCTAATTTGCTTTAACTTTTCAAACAGCTGCTGGAACAGATTCACTTAAAGTGATGGAGGGCAATTTGGAATTCCAGAAAGCTACTCTGAATGGAATAAGAAAACAATTCTCTGATAAAATGTATGGTTCACATTTAATGCATTAATGAGATCAAATTCTTTTCAGTGCACTTACTTATCTAAAAAATTATGCCCCTAACATTATAGTATGTGATATGACTATTTGGACTCATGTTATAGTTAAGTGGGAAACTCTTTGTAAATCTTCAGTGTGTGCCATAGAGCTCATGTATTAACTCATTGGCATGAACCAATCTGTGAAGCTGATCGTTACCCCCATCCATGTAGGATTCTGAAATTACCTTTCATGACTTGCAGCTCACAAAACTCAGTAAATCGAGTAAATAGAAGGATTCCAAATATATATTTTCTATTTCTTTTACTCATCAAAAAAGCATGCAACTTCAAATCAGTGATATTTGCTTTCTCTGATTGTTGACGTTCTGTGTTATCAGGGAAAGGTTCATCGCTGAATGTAAGGGGTTCCAAGCTAACATGCTTGGAGGTTCAAACGAGGATTTACTTCTCCTACTTAAGGAAAAAGATTCACTAGAGGATGAGAGTGAGAACTTGAAGATGAAAATCAACACTATACAGAGTTCATCAAGGGAATACATTGCTGAGATTCTTGAGGAGGTAAACACTGAAAATTCAGGCAAGTGATAATTATATTCTAAGTTATTTGAGCTGAAGATTAGGTGCTACCACTTAATCATTTTTACTTGTTTCACTTGAATCTTTAGTTAGTAGTGTTCAAAGTTCCCTATACAAAATTTGGCTGTTCCCTTTCATTTTATTCAATTGTGACCTTCAGTTGCTTATCAACTGATCCACTTTTTGTTCATCTGCTACTTCAAGTGTAGGAAGTTCTGCAGTTTTCTGTAATATCTGGAACTTGCTTTATACATTTATCTTTTTATTTTTGGGAAAGGGCCTTGCCTTTGGAAGTTTAGTTCTATACTTGACATGGAAAGCAACAATTACCCTTCTAACAGTTTCCTCTTGCCGTCAAGACACTAACAATGCACATTTAATTATTTAACTATTTTGTATCAGAAGTTTATCTCTTTATGTTGAGATGAGCCAATACTTTCAGAAATAGTCCTCAACTCATCTTGTATGAAGAGAGAAGAAAATAATATTTATTCTTTGTGAAAGTTCTGTTTTCTTTTTACTCTCTTCTTGCGTGCAGTGCAGATTGTGTTTAGCTAATGAACCTGTTTTATGTTCATTGCTAATTTGTTGCCCAAAGTCAGTAGTGGTATTTTATACCTTAAGTATCCTGCTTCCTTTTACTTCAGACAGTTGATTGGTTGATTCCTCCATTGATATATGTAAAATACACAAGCAGATTCTATGTGATTACTACTTTCTAAGAATTTTTCTTTGACTGTTGCAGTTTTGGAGTCTGAGTTACGGTATAGGATTTCAGAATATATGGATGTTCTCAAGGATATAAACAACCTGAAGATTCTATTTAGTTGGACCAATCCTTAAGAATACGGTATAGGTCTTCACCCTTTGGCTCGACAAGTTTCTTGCCGTCAAGCGCGCCGTCATTGTCATTGTTCTCTTGTCTAGGCACCTTATAACGAAGAAATACACACATCAGGCTGCTGCTTTCTTCTGGCTGAAGGGAAAGAGCTCCAGCATCTTCAGTACGCTCAACGGAAATAGCTTGTACATGTTTATTGTAATGGATTTGCTATTTTTCAGTCAACCGATTAACACATTATCAAGTCTGCAATTGCACAAAAAAATTTGTGCAAATTAAGATCTAAAATGTGCAACACACAAATTCTAAAACATGCAAGTATCCAATTAACCTTTAGATAATCAACTTGGAAATGGTATGTCTACAAGAGCAGTTGACAAAGATAAATTTTGTCAAATCTTTTTTCTGTTGTCATGATTATTTCTTTTGTTTCGTCGTTGTTACTGTGGTTCACTTTGCTAGATTTTAACCACTTTGTTCTTGAATTGTATCTCGAAATCTCATGGGATCCGGGGACTGTGCACGCATAAGGAGAGCATAACAAGTTTGATTTACCTAGAGGGCACACCAGGCCGCGAGGCTTTCCCAGGGGATGTTTTCTATTTACATTCCCGTCTCTTAGAAAGAGCCACTAAACGATCGGACCAGACAGGTGCAGGTAGCTCGACTGTGTTTCCCGTGATTGAAACACCCCGAACCCCCCTTCCAAAGGGAATTGAATGGCTTAAGCAATCTGTTTTCTAGTTCTCCTGTTTGCTTGATTTCACTCTTCCTGACAAAAAGTCAAAAGGTTCAAGGCCCAAAGACTATTCATATGAGCAGTCATAGTCTCTTCAATTGCATCATACCTATCAGCAGGAGAACTCTCGTTCTCCCCATACTTGAATACTAGTGACATATTGGAGGAAAGGAGATTATTCGAATACTAGAGGGAGTTACGCCCATAAGAACTGCTGGCTGTAAACGCGACTTGCTCTGCTCCTCTTAAAACCCTTTTTGATAGTAAGATAGATACAGATCTAAAGGGCCTAGAAGGGCAAGCATGGACCAAATAATACACATACTCTGTCTAGATAGACGAATTCTTCTTTCATTTCAACTCAAATAAAAGCACTTTCTTTTAAGCTTATTTGCTTGAGCTCCAATGACCAAATGTCATTGTACTCTTTTCAAGTCTTCAATGGCTGGAAACCACTTTGTCAAGGGCTAAGTAAGTAACATAGGCTCTCTCTCTTTGAGTACATGTTCATTTCACTGCAAGTTCCCAATAAGCGAGGCATGCATATGGAATTCGTAATGGAATCTTGAGAAATAGCTCGGAGTTCACTTTATGGCCCTCGGTCGATATTATCCAGTCTTTGATAGTTCTTTATTTTTTTAAGTTAAGATCAAAGCGTAATCTTCCATTCAGGAAGATCCTTTTCGCAAACCTATCCCCCTCCTCTAGTCTGCATTCAAAAAGGCAAATAATATCAGGTTTTCACTGAACCCTTCTTTCTATACAAAAAAAGGAAGAGCGCACCAAAACAAAAAAGAATCAAGAAAAAACTCCGCAACTTACGCTCTCTCATCCTTCGACTAATCTAGGGGCTTAGAAGAGTGCTCCCTACGACGGGAAATCAGGGTTGACAGGCTTACTACTACAGCTATAGAGCTAGAACCAGTGGACTGAAATGATTCTCATTCTTCCTTCCTTACGAGATATCCCGGGGGATTAAGAACCTCTATCAAAAGGGATACGATCGGCATTTCTTTGCTCTTCTTTCCTAGATTCCTTCTCATCGAGAGATGCGGCATTTGTGGTTCAGATGCCATAAGTAGAGGCAGGGGGTGCCCGGGATCTTTGATATGCTACTCAAATCCAGTCCTTAGCCAGGAAGGAGACAGTTTTCTAGTGAACAACCTTTTTTCTAGTGAGCCAAGAGCTTGCCTCGGGAGTCAGTATTTTTCTTGAAGAAAAAAGGTGAAGATGAGGAATTGGTCTCAGGGTCAGTCCCCAACCGAAAGAAGAATGTCTCCGTGATGTTTTTCATATAAAAAAGATGATGTGTGGCCGAAAACCAAAGTGTTGACAGTGAGATTTACTCCTTTTGTTGCTAAGGTTATTAGTTCTCTACAGATTGCTTTTATTCCTAACAGATATATGAACTGAGCTATTCCTACAACAAATGATTTTGTATCCAAATTAAAGTTTTCCATACCCACATATCCGGTATGAAGCCAGTGTCGTTTCGCTTTCGCAAGGGTTTGCCTTTGTTCTATTTTTTTTAAGATTTGAAGAATTCCTCATATCCAAGGCAGCTCCCACAAACACCCTACCCATATGACTATGCCCCCTTTTGAATCGACAGTAGATTGGGCTTCATATTGGGTATCCAATCAATTAATCCTCCAAACCAACTAAACCGGGGAAGCTGAAGCGGAAATGCAATTCTCGGGTGAGGGAAGGGGGAAGCTCCAGGAAGGCTTCGCTCGCTCGCTCAAAAAGCTCTAACGCTCATTTACGAGTGGAGTGCATAAGCCCTTATTGAAGTAGGGCGAGGCCTTACTACACGGCCCTACACGCTCTACGTCTGGAGGATCTGTGAATTCCCCCTTCTTATTCAAAAACTTTCCAAGGCCCGCCTCTGTTCCCTTCATTTTCCCGCTAGGATCGTTTATAAATATATGAGCCTGGCCGTAGGAAGGTCAGGGAGGAGTTCAGCTCGACGAGTGAACTCCGAGTAAGACCTTGTCGGAAGTAGGGCGATGAGGAGTATTCCAAGTAGTGAAAGTGAGAAATAGGTAGGGTTTCAATAAATCACCTAAAGCAGTTCGTCTTGGCCCAGATCTAGAACTATCCTCAATGGTTCGTGTTGCCATAAATTATATTTTATCATTGCTGTTGACTTTGTATACTATTCCGTTGCAGTTGTAAATAAATGATCTTTTCGTAGATCCATCATAATCTTTTAATTCTATAAAAATGGAAACAACAACTTTAGTCGCCATCTCCATATCTGGTTCATATATATATATATATTATTCTTTTCTATGTTTTAAATTATTCATCCGAGCCATATCAAATTGAAAATTTCTGAAATCCAATTTAATATAGAAATTGGAAAAATTATATTCGATTAGAAAAATCGATTTGTGAATTAGAGACAGGGTGGAACTGTTTTTTTTAATGCCTAGTGGGCTTGTGATTTTGGGCAAAGGGAGCCACAGACAGGGAGATAAGAATAAGTGGGCTTAGTATGAACAAGAACTTCGTGAGTTCCAGAGAGCACGGGTGTCAGCATTTTCTTAATGAAATACAATACCGGCCGACCCTATATCCTTTCTTCCGGATGAATGAATCATACTTTTCCACTGTAGAATTCTAAGCTGCTGGCAACGGTTCGAGATCTAGTCTTTTTCCTTCCTGTAGCCTATTAGATTAGACCACTATCACTATAAAAGCATAGAAATCACTAAAGCGATAGAAGCGCGTCAAAAATGGGATCTCCAAAGCTACCCGCCCTACTAAAGAAGTTCGCAAGCAAGGGACATGCCAAACACCTACCTTTCCAACTAAGTCCCACGCGAGGACCCTACTACGGTTCTTTCCTTTCTGCCCCTTTCATCATGCTGGCCTAACATGCATCCTATGGAATGTTCCGTGATTCCGGGGTCAAGTGTAGGTAGAAAGATATCCTTCGTTACCGCGCTGAAACAACAACAATTCCTGCAAAAAAAAATCTGCTTTCGCACTGCAGATCCCCAATGGCCTCGATGCACTGTTTGGCCTCGTCCAGCTGATCCTGTACGCCTGCTACTACAAGTCGACCCCCAAGAAGGAGAAGAACGGGATATTCCCCACTCCATGGCATCTTTCACTCATCCATTCAGCCCGCCCGCCCAGATGCGGCGCCCTTGTTGATAGGAAGGAAGCTAACCAAGCCTCTTCTGTTTAAGCTAGGCAAGGCAAGAATAAGAAATAAGGGGAACAGTAGGTGTGTTAGTATCTTTTCTTCTTGGCGAGTTCAATACTTTATGTGGTTTGAATGCATCAAGGATTCCTTGTTCTTTGGAAGGGAATCCACTTCTCCTCCTACCGAAGACTGAAGAGTAAACCCTGCATTCATTCTCTAAGGATTAACAGGATATGAGCTCTGTACGCGAGCACGAATCTGCCTTTCGTTTTGACAGGGCTTAACATGTCGACCGGGAGATATCATGCTTAAAACTCATTCCAACCTCCCTTTTCCCTAATTGAAGAGGGTCACCCCTGATCGTTACAGGAATTTAGAGCAGCGACGAGCGAGTGATAACCATACTGGATAGATTAATAGGTATGATTTCCCTTGACTTTGATACTAAAGTCAAGTGGTAGGACCGACCGACGCCTCACCTGCATGCACAGGTACCTACGTAGTGTAGTGTCGGTCGCACATTCATAATAGTGTTCGGACTCATGTGCCTTCCTGAACCAGGGGAGTTCCCTTGCTCCTACTGCGTACGATTAGCCGGCCTTGCGGCGGCAAAAGGATTAGGACGTCCCCCCGTGCTAACGTTCCCTACGGTCCGGCCGCATTAGGTTAGGGAGCACTAGCAGGTTGGTGAATCATAACCCTGATGGATATTTATATAGCATCATGAATGGTTCTTCTATCTCGCATGATTGGGCTAAACTACACGGAAGAATCAAACAGTTTGATCTCCTCCAAACTAGAATTGAGAAAAGACTTGCTGGGGTTTCGGCTGCCGCGCTTAAGTCTATAGCCAGTCCCACCCTGGGCTATATATGTGGTTTCTGTTCGTTAGCAAGTGCCCGGCGTCCGTCAAACGAACATCGGCTAGTTGTGCTAGCTTTTCTAGCTACCTCTTTCACCATTTATTGGTTTGCAGATCTCTCCGATTCATTCCCGACTTATTCATCTTCACTTTTTTGTAGTAGTCGTGACCAACAGCCATCAGCAGTCGGCTCATTGGTAAAGCGAGAGCTTCAAGCCCGATTTCTTGTGGCACACCCCCCAAACAAGCACCACTCAACGAGGGGCCTTCCTCACAGCTCAAAACATGAGACCTCATATTAGACCTAATCCTGCACCTCCACCACCATAACCAAGACCCAGGATCATCATTAGAACCATCATACTTGCTGACCATCGATGAACTGATCGGATTAACCAACCAAAGACCGTGAAAATGGGGTTGTGGGAGAGCAATACAAGCGTTGTGCTGCTAGGCGAAGCGGTTGAGTGCCACACCTTAGATGGCTAAAGTCCAGTAGCCGAAAGCATGCCAAGCCTCAGCTGCCAGCGCATTGTATCTAAGCACACTGCGGCAGATTGATACAAGTAGCTAAAGATCTCGCCCTTATTACGTTACCATTTCTCTCCACTATTCTTCACTTAGAAGGGCTTGACTTACTTAACTTACCGCTTTCCTGAAACTCGCTAAAAAAGGCCTTTCCAAATTGTACCTGCTCCAGCAACACCATCTTTCTTGAATTCCCATTGAAGTACTTTAGCGATGTATTATCTTTGTCAACAATCATTCCTTTAGATCTCTCACGCCAAATAGAAATGAAAAGCTTGAAAGGTCACGACCAGCTAAAATGAAAGTTCCATTAAAGAGCGTTTCCACCTGGTAGAACCTCCTCAGGGAATATAAGATTTTCATGAGGCTGATCCTGAGTTGCCATCCACGCACGAATACCCTAATTAAAAAATGTTTTATTTAACACATTTTTCTTTAGTCAGATTGAAAATTTCTATGCAAAAAGAAGTGCTTTAAAAAGCATAAGCACTTCTTTTCCTTCATTTCCAAATTATTACAAATATCAATTAACTGACCGTTTGGATTCTTGGAGTTATCGTGTCATTAGCCTAGGATTCACCCTTTTAACCATAGGTATTCTTTGTGGAAGGGAATGATGAACATACCTTGTCTCCACATTGGATCTAGAACAAGATCAGAGGGATCAAAAACCACTAATTCGTATAAAGCCATCGAGCCAGCCCAACCAGAAACTAGGATGGAATGAGTTGGCAAGGGGATCAACCATCTTCTTTCAGTAAAGGTCCACACATTCTCCTTAATATTGGGATAAAAGGACTCTGAAGAAGGAAACTCTCTTCCCGTCTTGCGTAACTGACCACTGCAAATCTAAGCATATACCATGCAAGGGTATACCCCCTCTAGGAGAAATAACCAAAGTGATCTTTCATATTTTCTTAGTCTATAAATTTGATCATGAGATCATTCATAAGTTCCTGGTATATCATATTCCCGTGTGGGGACGGAAGTGATTATTGCTAGCAAATGGACATATGAAAATGGTATGGCTGTGATGAATACCGATCCGATCGATGACCAAGAAATCTGGATGTCCGAGAAATCCAATGCCATTGTTCTAAAGAAAATTGACCTAGAATGCATTTTATTGGGTTTTGAGTCCTCCAATGGAACTCCGCTGGGGTCTCATCTGAAGGGAGGCAGGCCCTCGTTAAACGAATCCACCTTTCCCGAAGGGAGTCAACTTTTCTTCTTACGCTTGTTCGAAAGTCCCTCTTTTCATCTCCAGTTCTGCATTCCAAGGTTAAAAAGAAGAAAAAAGTCTAGTTAAACTCCCTAGATAGAAGAAATTCAAGTGAGATTTGACCACGATTTACCCTAAATATCGAAGAAAAGGTTTGGTTTGCGTTAAATCTTTAACGACATAAAAGGTAGACATACATAGATACCAAGACTTCTTAAAGGAATGCATTTCCAGAAGGTGCTTTCTCGTAGAATCATTTCATTGGGGAAGGAAAGTCAGAGCTCCCTCAATTGTGCATTCTTCACCTGGAAAAAGCAGGAGTCAATTCTTACACCCATTATGCTGTGATTGAAGTTCCATACACTCCCTACGGGTGCTTAATAATCCCCCTCAAGGAGGAACTGATTTACCTAAGGGACAATGCAACTTTTTTAGAGAGAAACGGGCTCTTTCTAACTTTGCCTTCTAGGCAACCGATCTATCGAGGCTATTATGTATAGGCCGTACTAAGCCAATAGCGAATAACAAACTCTTTCCTGCTCCCTCGACCTTAATTAACTCGCATCCTACCAAGCCTCAGCTGCCAATGCATTGTATCTAAGCACACTGCAGTAGGCACATCAATTCAAGAGTTCGGGTGGGTTACTTAATCGAAACCAAAAAGCTAGTCGATGGTAACCATTTTAATCGAGATGTTGACCTTTGGACTGAGGTAAAGGCTGAATTGCACTTCAGTTGCACTAGTGGATTGAATAACCTGTTCTTTAGTTCTAACAAAGTGCACGTGTTGTTGGTTAATAAAAACACGAGTTTCGATAGGCTGGAGGAAAGATACTATAAGTAGGACAAAGAAAGACCCTATAAGAGAAATGAAAGGCATTTAAGCATTTTTCCACTTATCCCATTCTTTGCAAGAGTATTAGAGAGAGAGAGAGAGAGAGCTATTCTTAGGTCAGTAACGATTTGGAAATCCCTGGTGGGCTGGGCCTGAAAGACAAGTGTGTGTGGATTTCCACATCCTCGTCTTTACTTTAAGACACAACTCTTCTCTTTCTCGGTCAAATGACTTGCGATAGTCTACCTTGAGTAGGACCATAGGGATCTTATGTTTGTGGCGAAAGATAGGGAAAGATGTAAGAAGAATGAGAGTGAGCCTTCACGAAAGAAAATGCAAGTGAAAGAGAATTGTAGGCTTCTTTCCTAAAAGCGGTGGTTCTTGCCCCCCTGTACCCAAAGCGGGGTGGGCGACTGCGGTTCAAGTCTTTATCGATCGGGCGACAAGAAGGCGGTCACTAGTTGTTGGTATAGGGGAGGATCCCCTCGAGAGACCTAATGGAATCTGTAATCTTTAGAGGACCTCTAACCAACAGCAGCTCTGGGGGCTACCAGGAGGGCGCCAGTCCGGGTTAGGTGAAAGGAGTCCGCACAAGGCAGTTTTCTTGAGTTGAGGAAGTGAGAGGTGAATGGATTTCCTTTTTCTTTCCTGGAAGTAATTCTTTTTTTAGTTCTTATCTTTGTTATAGAGTCATTTCATTCCTGCGAATGGGAAGAATAGGCTTTGCTTTTCTTCTCCTTTTTTTTGTTGCGAGCAAAAATAAGCTCTATAGATAGGCATTGTTTGCAGACCAGTTCTCATTCTTTCCTTTTTGCTAATCCTAAATCTTGGATTTGGAAGTTGGTAAAGACCCACCCCTTGTTTAAGTTAGAATGAGTCCCCGAGACATTGGCTTCCGCCAACAGTGAACTATTAAGGATCACATCCCGCGCATATTCTACATTATAGCCTGCAACTAATTTAGCTTCCACTTCTGGGAGATCAGACGGAGCTCGATTAGTTTCTGCTAGACGAGGAATAAGGAACATAACCAATACGGGGAACAAGGGAATACCGGACCATACCTGCTTTTGCGCCATGACAATCTCACTCAAATTACAGGTATCTCACAGCAGCATCGAATAATAAAAAGAAGGAAAGCTCTATTGAATAAGCCAAGGATAGAGAGAGGCCCCTTAAGAACTATTTGGCCTGTCTTTCTTGCCTTACCTTAACCCCGCTTTCAAGTGGCGAATCGGTATGAGGTTTTAGTGATCACTTTACGGTATTCTTTAAGCTTTCTTGGTCACCGGACAGAGTGAGAACTGCTCAGCTTGCTTTCTTACCCTAGCACACACTTAGTAGATAGTAGGCACAGGTCCACTAAGAGCTCATCGAACTTTATTTATAGAGTGAGACCTGTGCTCGATATGGTTCATTTAGTGCTCTTCTCTCGGTATGGTTCACCACATGCCTGTGATCGATCTCTCTCAAGCTAGGTTTGGTATCGGAATGGTCCTTCAACCCTCGTTTGATTCCGACGGCCGGCATAGATAAAATCTCATGAGACCCGCCCACTATTACTACAAAAGCCCTGCCCTGGCATTCTGGCAAAAGCCACTTTGGGCATGTCCCACCAGAATTTCATTGCCTAGACTTAGCCTGCTTTCAGCCAGACTAACTAAAAATAAAATAACTCCTGTGATCCTTCTCCTGTGCTAAGTCTTTGTCTCAATGACTGCGAGATTGCTAAACAATGACTCGATAGAATGCTAATGGAGGCCTATCCTTCCTGAAAGCTCTCATAATTATCACATAATTATCATTAAAATCGAATTTTTTGAAATTTTGCTTTTTTTGTTGAATAATGCCAAATCAAATCCAAATAAATAAGTAAAAAGGAAATGAATTAGTTAATTCAATAAGAGAGAAAAGGGGGCTAGCACTTGATTTCATTGCCCAAGCGAATCCCATTCAATCATTTACTCATGGAATGAGTCAATTAAATTGTGGAAATCCCGGGAGAAGAAGTAGTAGGATTGGTTCTCATAATTATCACATAATTATCATTAAAATCTAATTTTTGAAATTTTGCTTTTTTTTGTTGAATAATGCCAAATCAAATCCAAATAAATATCCAAAAAGAAATAAGTTACCCAAATAGAAAGCATTCCTGTACCGACAGTGAAGTTCGTGCTAAATGACCGAACGAAAGTATCCGCTTGCGAGTTTGATCAAAGAGTTGCTGGGTTCATTATGCTCTTCTTCCTGAAAATGGGAAGTATTATGAAGTTTAAGTCCTGTCCACGAAAAAAAACTCGTTCATGAGACTTCGATTCCCACGTTCCAGCCTGCATTATGCCAGCAGGTCCCACCCCAAATTTCTTGAGTCACCCTTATCTAAAAAAAGGACGGAGTCTATCTAGATCATAGGATCACTGTATTTAGAGGTCAATTCTCTTTCTTTGACCTCCCACTGTTCACGATGACGATAACTCTGAAAAGAGAGATTTCCTATCTTTTCTTTCAACACGAACCGAGGGATCATCTCCTGCCTATCCCTAGTCACAACGAAAGACTTCTACTTGATAGATATACCTCTCTCTGCCCATAAAAAAGTACTTTTTGATCTCCAAATACCAACCGCCCACTATCGGATGGACTTCTTGCTCAGTTTCGTGGTCAGAAAATCAACATTCTGAGTATAATTCTTTTGTCTTGAATATACGCCCTTCTAACAACTCCTATAAGCATCAAGTCAATTCAAGACCCCGATTTGTATGCCCTTCTAACAATTCCTATAAGCATCAAGTCAATTCAAGACCCCGATTTGTTTTCCTTTTTTCTGTTAAATGGTGACACGCCCGGACATACTGTCTGATAGGGTGGTCAACCCAAAAACATTCCTCGAATCATAGAAGAAATCATCTTCGTTTCGAGTAGAGGTTCTCAGAAAAGTGCTTAACACTCATTCCAACCTCCCTTTCAATTTTTGAACTTGGAAATCATACCTATCCGGGAGGTAGGAACGAGTGAGGAAGCCCTCGTGAGGCGGGGTATTACAGTCTTGGATTCTTAACAATAGAATTATATCGAATCAACTATACAAGAGATCCGATATCATGCCTATAACCTCTAGGCACCCAGCCAAGGGAAATTCTACTCATTTTCCTGATATTATGATATCAGAAAATCAGGGACAATGCCACTTTTTTTTTAGAGAGAAACGAGCTCTTTCTAACTTTGGCTCTTTAAGGGAAGATAGGGCATCTCCTAAAATGTGGAAGTTTGGTGCTTTAGAGATAGGGCCGGCACGCTTTGCTGGAAAGCAATAAGTCAACAAAACAAGGTAGGTCTAACCCCTAATAAAGGTTTAAGGTCCCTAACCCTCCAAACTCTTTGGGCCTGCATACAGCTTCCCATTTTACCAAATGGTATTTGAACTTCTGTTCAGTATGACCCCATAAAAACGAGCTCTAGCAGAGTCAAAAACAGCATGAAGCCACTCAGGTATGTAAAATACAAATGAGCAAAAAAAGACAAAAATCCTACTGTAGATCCATTTGTGATACATGAATTAGAAAATACGAATGAAGGCCCTTTTATTTCTGTGAAAAGGGGAAAAAAATTCTATGAACCTTTCCTAATTTCGTTAGGTTCAAGTCTGACGAGAATAATATTCTACGACTAAGAACTCATTTATTTTCAAACCGATCCATTTACTAAATATTGTTTGATTTACTAGTCCTTTATATTGGAATGAGTCACTAGTCAAATGTTTTGGCAATTCCTCATGGGCGGATGATGCAATAGAATTTGGAATCAGCATTTTGATCCGAAAGAAGCTCGACAGGCGCTTGAAATAGCCGAAGCTAACTTGAGTAGAGCTGAGGGTAGGAAAGAATTGGTTGAAGCGAACTAGCTCTCAGACGAGCTAGAGGATACGAGTCGAGGCTTACCCAATGTATTCCTTTAAAAAAGAATGCATAACTTTTTTAATTCTGATCTTTGATATCACTAGCTTCCATCAGATTATAGAAGGCATCATTCCTTTTCAAAAAAAAACTCAGCGATTTTTTTAAAGCTTTTTTGTTGTCTCACTCCCTTATAGCTCGAGGGTTTTCCCCTCGAACTGAGCTATTCTTTCAGAGCAGCACCCCCTTGTGGGTGGGAAGGAATAAGTGGTGGATTCGAACCCTCGGTAAACAAAAGCCTACATAGCAGTTCCAATGCTACGCCTTGAACCGCTCGGCCATCTCTTCTACGTAATCTTATTATTGACCAGAAACTGAGTGAATAGCGAGTTTTCGTATCCCTGCAAGTACAGGTACAACCACAACCGCTCGGGGGTTCCATGGTTCTATTGGAATAATTCCTTTCCCATTTCCATGGATACGAGCGGAACTACAACCAAAGCCAACAAGCCTTCGCTCAGAAGCTCTTTTTTCATCTAAGCTTTTAGTAATATTAGCTATCATCAATAGGGTGGTGTCGGGACCCAAAATCCATAACAGAGAATCTTAAGTGAAATCACCCGCTAAGTCAAAATGTCAACCCCGACCTCAACTCTTGGGTATCAATTCCAAGAGGAGTGGATGATATGGTTTCGAATAGCCCGAGACGTCAACCCCGAACTTGCTCCGGCAAACCAATGCACAGATTAAGTAGGGTGATATGGTCTCCTCACTCTTTTCTCACTGAGCTGGAACGTCAATCCCAAACTCGTCCCGGTAAATTAATGCTCGGCTGGAGTAGGATGATATAGTTTCCAAACCCCCGGTGGAAGTCACTCCACAGGGGTGATTAAACCTAACAATTCTATGCTATAGACTCTGAAACCCTACCCGCACCATGTGCTTCAATAACATACACGCAATGCGCATGAGGCAGGTGAGAACAAACAAGTATCACAATAGCAACTCTACGACTGAAACTGTAATAATACTAATTGTTCTTTAAAACTTAACAACATAATTCACACAAATAGTTGATTACACAGCGGAAGATTAAACATGGCTAAGAAGCCAAAAAGGTAGGGCCAAAAGATGGCAGCAAAACAAATCAAGCTTCCGAACCCTGGGCAGGATCACTGCCTGGGATTCCCAGCGACTAGTCGTCGTGGGCGTCGATCTCTATATAGAAGCCATCCGTTGAGGGGATAATTTCCTCTGTATTAAATTATGAATAACTGCAAGGTGAGTACAAAAACTTTACTCCGCAAGATTTACAAGGGAAATTAGTAATAGATGCAACAGGTTTCAATAAGGAGGTAATTGTGGAATATTTTGCGGAAAGCTGATTATCCATTTGACAATACTTTTTAAGTAGAATGAAATCGACTACTGGATTGCTTTTAAAGGAGATGAGTTGAAGCTTCATACTGAAATCTATTGCAGACTACCACACACTTAATCCTCAATTCTTCCTCAACCGCCAGGGAGGAAGCAATCGCTAACACCTCAACCTTAGAGTTGGCATGTTTTAAAGTAATGTTGTAGTTGTCTAATTTGATGCGGATTCTTACCAAGTTGTCCATAACCGCGGACACGGCTATTTGAATAGTTCAAACCCTGCAGGGGGTGTGCATCTTTACCTACACGTATCAATCGACTCTTAATGCTAGGCCAAAAACACACTTCACGAGGTGTGTTAGTAGAGTGTGATTGAACACGACCTTTACAATGTTTTCTACTTAAGTATGAGCTGACCTAATGGGCTAATCCGTGTACACCAGTCCGGCCGGTACCCCGACACGGTCCCAAAAGTTGTAGCAGGTGATACATCCCCGGTCCCGGACCGTGTGTAACCCTTACACCTATATTGAGGCACCACATCATATCATTTTTTACTTACCCAGCAAATGAAAACGGCAAACTAGGCAACTCATAACTCAAGTCTAGACAAATTATTCAGTCGTGGGTGACCCATTATACCATCCGTGTAGAAGTACGCTAATCTTGGTTCAAAAGGACACCGGGAACCGGTCCTTGTGGGGAAAACGAGACAACCCACCATGCTCTCAGCCATGGCCTCTCGTCTAAACCCGATCATTATTAATCAAATTCATTAGTTACTTCCCGGTGAACACCCACCTACCACTTAACCCATACAGAGTGTTGTGTTTTGTTTGCCATCCAAGGAATTATGACTTTTACACGATTAAGCATGTCTAAGCATCATTAACTATATAAGTAATTTAGAAGCAACAACTATACTACTCTAAATAGGTTGGGACGGTGTGGTGGTGTTGATTGAGCGACAACGTAAGTTATGCAAGGAATAAAGCTAGCACTTAACATAAAATATAAGTTGAATGCATGCGGTAGGGTTTTGGAAACAATTAATAACTTGCAAATAGTAGGATTGCTTGCCTTGCAGTTCAGCTATTAAGCCTTGTTCCTGCTCAGAATTATAGGCTTCGAGATCTTCCGGTTCTATCAGGAAGAACGGAAACACCGGAAAAAGGAGGCGTAATAAGAAATATCACAATGATGAACATCAGCATGATATGGAATGCATGCCATGGCATAGAGGATTCAAAATAAAAACTAATGCAAGTGGAATCAATTTAATCAGAGTCAGGACGCTCAAGATATCGCGATCCGAAGATTTCCAGCTAATTAGGGAAACCCTAATTTGAGTTTTTAGCCATTTATATTTTTTCTAGCATGCAAACATGTATGAAAATGACATAATTGAGTAGATCTCATTTTTCTGAACATTTTGATATATTATTTGCAATTTTTAATTAAAAATAGATTTTCTATGAATTTTCTAAGATTTAATAAATTTAAATACCCTTTTTGTATTTTTCTCAGTAAATAAAATTAATATTGAATAATAAATATTTTTATTACTCATCTCTGTTCTAGCCTCAGAGACTGACATGTGGGCCCCATGGTCAACTCTGGTCAAAGTTGACTGAGTCAATGACAGGTGGGGCCTACTTGTCATAAATTTCTTATTTTCTTTATTCTTTAACTTAAATTCTGCCAGGTGGGTCCCACATGTCATACGTAGAGTTAAAACCGAATTCAATTAGTGCATTAATTACTGTCATTAATGTGTCAAATTAGAGTTAATTACCAATCATTAGCACTAATGATGTCCGAACAGTAATTACAACATTAAATACACTTAGCAATAAATGCTATCATTAATGTGTCGGGTTAATTAATTTAACTGGTCCTAATGGCGCAATTAAGGGGGCAATTAATGTCCCCAATTAACGCGGTCGGGGCTCGGCCGCGTGGCTCGGCCCGACCGGTGGCTCGCCCGGCACGGCGCCGCCGGTAGCGGCGGGGGTCCGCGCGCAGGGAGGGAGGGCGTAGCGGCGACGGCAAGGTGGCGGCGAGGGCTTACCCGACGGCGAGATGGTAAGGCGGCGTGGGGAAGGCGGAGCGGCGGCGGGTGGAGGCGAGGTCGTTGGGGAGGTGGGCGGCGACGGCTGGCGGCGGAGGAGGTGACGGGGGCGAGGCAGAGCGGCGGCGGGTGGAGGCGACGGGGGCGGCGGAGAACCGGGGCGAGCGGGGTCGGGGCGGCGACGGCGAGGAGGCGGGGCGGAGCTGAGCGGGCGGCTGGGGAAGGGAGACGAGAGAGAGAGGGAGAGAGCTCGGGGGGGAGGGAAGAGAAGAAATAGGGGAAAGAAGAAGGGGCGGCGGGTGGAGGCAGGAAAGCAGGAGGTGGCGGCGGGTGGAGGCAGGAAAGCAGGAGGTGGCGGCGGGGAGGCCCGGCTGCTTGCCACGGCAAGCAGCTCGGTGGAGGGGCGCTAGCGGCGGCGGGGCGGATAAGGGCAGGGGGCGGAGATAGGGATGGGGAGGTGGCAGGCCAAGCGGGCCGGGGCGAGAGGAGGCCCAGGCGGGCGGGGCAGGCCGCAGCAGGGAGAAAAACTGGGCCGCTCGGCCTAACCGAGAGGGAGAGAGACGGGGCGGGCCAGTGGGAGAGAGAGAGGGGAGGACCGGACTGGGCTGCCAGCCCAGTCGGGGGAAAAAGAAATGGGCCCCAAGAGGGCCCATCCGGGGGGTTTTGTTTTCTGATTTCTTTTTTCTATTTTCTTTTTTTAAAATTGTTTTACAAATTCAAACAATAACAAGCATAGATTTAGGGATGTTACGAACGCATTAACCAGTAGAAACCTTGCTTCAAGGTAGATTCTTACATGTTTGGAGATTTGTCTGGATCCAGGTACCTCAACTATTGGCCTTACATGGCCTGACATGGGTATTCCCTCTTTCTAGTCCGACTCTTCTCCAACAGAGCTCCCTCACTGAGGAAATTCTACTCATTTTCCAGATATTGTGATATCGGAAAATTAGGGACAATGCCACTTTTCTAGAGAGAAACGAGCTCTTTCTAACTTTGCCTTCCAGGCAACCGATCTATCGAGGGACGAGAGACTTAATGGAATCTGTAATCATTAGAGGAGCTCTAACCAACAGCAACTCTGGGCGCTATTGGGAGGGCGCCAGTCCGGGTCAGGTGAAATGAGGGGGAACCTAAGAGAAAGCCCATATCGACTTAACAGTTATGGTCCACGATTGGGATCGCGCAGGATTCGCGGCATGTCAAGCCCTGGTAAGGTTCTTCGCTTTGCATCGAATTAAACCACATGCTCCACCGCTTGTGTGGGATTCCCGACCAACATCAAGATTTGTTGAAATGTACCTTTATGCAAACCTATTCGCGACCAGTGGAGTATTTGTGCCCAAGATCTTTCTATTCCCTTTAGTAGGTGCACACATCTCGTATGGTAAATATACCTTTGTGCCCTATAAGGTGGGATAGTGTAAACTAAGTCACAAGTCACGGAATATCAACTATGTGTTTACAAAGGTAAGCAACTAGGCGAAACAAGTATGGTTCCAAGGAATAGTAGGTTGAAAAAGAAAGGCATAAGGTAGAAAAGATATATTGGTTATTAGAAATAGGTCATCGCAGCAAATTGAATGAAACTTTCGTCCGAAGTAAATATTTGAGTCTGGGGATATGGGATCTCTTGCTACCAGAAAGGAACTGAACTGGCTTGCTCGGAAAGAATGGATTGCTACCCTTGGAGAGCTAATGGTACTGGACTGATAGCGCACTGATTGAACCGACCCCAGGCAATAAAGGAAATGAATCTAAATGTAAGGCCTTTCTTTGCCTTCTGAGAAGTTATATACCTTTTATTCCTAGCGTGGCAATTATCCCTCTGGTGGCTGTCATTGCAAGGAAGTAGGGCTTTTTTTTCAAGGGCTTCTCCCGCTCCACAGGAGGTTCCTTTGCCGGGCTTTCAACGTGCTGCAATATGGAATCGTCTGATAACTTTTACTCCAGATAGAGATGCCGACGATGACAGCCTGGACGCGATCATCCTTTTAAAAGGGACTGGTGGTGACACGGGCGGGCCCTCTACTTTATTTGCCGAATCCAATCGATCATGGGCGTGATTTAGTTTGGCATTTGATTAATTAAGTTATTGGGCATTTAACTAGCACCTTCACCCAAGAGACCCCCGCCAGGGATGATTTCACCGAGGCGGCCTCCTTGAATTGCTCAAGAAGGGCTACGAAATAGCACACTCGAGTCTACCTAATGGAGCTCAATCCCACATCTTATCGGTACCCTTGCTGGTGACTCTTTCTTTCGCCTTGTGACAATGATTCCTCACGAAGGCCGTGTCACCAAAAAAAAGGAAGAATTGCTTAGCTTAAAAGGCTTACTCTTAGATTCACTACCAAAACTCCCCTCTGACTTCCCTTCTTCATCTTAGTCAGCGGTCTTCCTCTCAAAGTCCAGATAGGGGATGTTTTCTCTAGCATGCCCCAGGGTCGGGGATAGGAGAACTATTTTTTTTAAGTACGTCGAGAAACTAAAGTTCAGCGATGTACAAACAAGGATTGATTTGACTTCCGCACCTAGGTTGGGGGGTAGGTGAAGATGGGGGGTTCTATTTAGGAATAATAAGGAAGAGGAATAGAATCTCATTCATGTGTTCATGCTAATAGCCTTCTCTATAAAGGACCAGAAATACCTTGCTTACGTATCATTGGAAAGTGCATTAACATAAATACGGCAGTAAGCAGAGGCAGTACAAAGGTATGTAAACTATAAAAATGAGTCAAAGTGGATTGGACGCAGGATTTACAGCTTGTACTTTTCCAGTTAGTCCATAAGGATCGGACACCCATATCCCAGGACCATACAAACCCGTTACATGAAATGCGTCGAAGCCAAAGCAAGCCACCCCCTTTGCCTGTTCCATTACAACCTGGGTCTTCTATTTCAATGGATTTTCTTGAGGCACTCCCCAAGTCTTATGGTTATAGCTCCATACTTGTGGTCGTGGACTGTTTCACTGGCTCATTTCATTCCTCTATCTCACCTTTTTATCCTCTTCCTTACTGGGAAGGCGCACTTCTCTTCTTCTTCTGGCCTTCACCTCCTACCCGGCCCAACCTACCTTTCCGACTTGATGAACTAATCATCACAAGCAAGGGAATGCGACTCGACCCATGCAGTGTTGTAGCTAACACGTTAAGTATCCCACCTGGGGAGTACGTTTGCAAGAATGAAACTCAAAGGAATTGACGGGGGCCTGCACAAGCGGCCTCTTCCTGAGGAAGTTCTTTCACCTACTGAACTAGGCAAGTTTAAGCGTGAACACTTTTCTCGAAAAACTCCGGATCCCAAGAAGTTTTGAAGATGGTGCTCCTGTTACGTTACTTCGAATGGAATCCTCACTTGACTAAGCATAAGCACATACTGGATGTAACAACTCCTGTCGGTTGGGGGCTCTGCTGCCCTGCCTTTCGATCCATACACAGTTGAGGAGGCCAATCATGAACGTGACATGTGTGGGAACGATCCCCTTGCAAAATTGTTGGCTTTCTCGTCTACAAAAGGCAACTCTGGTATTCAAGGAAACAGATAATTAGGTTCCACTCACTACGTCAACTAAAGCAACTGCATCTAGAGCACTTACCAGGGAAAATAGAAGAAATAATGATGGAGACACATATCAAGAGACCTAAACCAATGGTAAGTTGCCATTTACTATCTATCATATTCCTATTTTCAGCTATATTACCTATGATAGGTTCATTATTCGGCAAAAGAGACTGGTCCTCCCTCTTTGCCTAGCGGTTAAGTAGATAGTAGGTCCCCCTGGTCCCGCAACCAAGAGTTACTCGTCGAAAGCTGACCAGGAAGACAATAAGTGCTATTTCAAGGCCTTTACTTCGGAGCGCCTGCTCACGCTTCGCTGACCTATCGCGTGGTAAAGAGAAGAGAGTATGAAAGAATTGTAAATAAAGCAGACCACATAAAGATTCTAAATATGACAAGTCCCCCATGGATTCGATAATAAGGAAATGCTAAGGATTGTGTTCTCAAGGATGGCTTTAGCATTGATCCATAACAACCTAGGATTCAGCTCAATCAGAACATAGAAGTAAGAAACATCGGTATGCTTTCCTGGTCAAAACTTGATTGACCTGAGTCAGAGCAATCCCTCAGCTAAAGGAAAGGAAGGACAGAGGTACTTTATAGGCTGCTTCAGTGTTTTGATAGACTATAGGAAACTGGCTTGGTAAAGGTCAACAGTCCTGTTCAAGCATTGGCGCATAACGGGAGGCTAGCTCAGTAGATTAGTTCTTTAGTTTAGGAGTGAATGCTTTGCTTCTCCAATCCTTAAAAAAAGGACAATGCCACTTTTTTAGAGAGAAACGAGCTCTTTCTAACTTTGGCTTCTAGGCAACCGATCTATCGAGGGCCTATTCAAACTTTATATCCGCTAAGTGGGAGGTGGTTCCTCAAAACCCACTTTTCCATACCCTGCAATTCAGCCTTCACCTCAGTCCAAAGGTCAACATCTTGATTAAAAGGGTTACCATTGACTAGCTTTTTGGTTTCGTCAACTGCCAATCCTACCTCCTCTAACTTTTTGACAGCCCATCTTTTTGTCTTAGTAGCTCAAGCAGCTTAGGAGGCGCCAACCCCACAACCACAGGTAGAAGGAGTTCCAGGTGCGGCGCCCTAGGAATTGGTTTCGCCCAAAGCATCGGACCAATGATCACCCCGGCTGGGAGGCATCTACCTCATCCCGATCACAAGGAGAGGTTCACCATGATGGGGGAGGATAAGGATACCAGGCCGAGAAACCCGGGCAAGTGCTCAATCTGTTTTTTAGAAAAAAAAGATTGAGCCGAGTTTAATTGCAATAAATTAGAAGTCTAGCTACCTATCTGTCTCTACCTCTGGCAATAGATCTATCCCACTCTGTCCAAGCAGTCGAGTTTCGCTTCTTTCCAGTAAGTCAGTCGATCTTTCGCATTCAGTAAAATTGAACCAAACAGTTGTATAAAACCCTAAGTATTCCATTCCTTCCTCCAGGGGGAAAAGTACACACCAATTCTTTTTTCTATTACGATATTGAGTACACATCTGAAGCAACGTTTGATCATCAGCATTAGAGAGTTTTGCAGGTCCTTGAGAGAACGTTATCCAGTCAGTTATGACTTGACCATGGTCTGAGGTGAAATTGGTCCTGGTCCATAAATCGATCTTCAGAATAAGATAGCTGAGTACATACTTTGACTCAGGACCAGGAAAGAAAGGATAGGAAACCTTGAGCAACGCGGGTGGTACCTGGAAGGTGCAAGGAGTGGAATTTGAAGCTAAACTGATGCTGTTGCCACTGGTTGCCTATGACATGGTGCTAGGAATGGATTGGAGTGCTTTCAACCAACTTGATGTACCGATCTATGCCAACTATCCTCCCCTACCTGGCCCTTCTACCGCCTAGCTGTGACACGAGTCACGTACATTTGGTGGAGATTATTATGAGAAACATTTCTTTCTTATAGCAAACTGCAAACTAAACCTAAGTAAAGCTTGTATTGCGTACCAATCACTTATAAATTTAAGGCAACACACCTAAAGATAAGGTAGAAACCCCAAAGATAAGGTAGGGGACCCATGGATTCAAAAAAGGTATGCAAATCATAGATAGTATATGACAATTAATAGAAAGAAATTACTTAATATATTAGCCTAATTCTCCACCCTCCGGTGAAATCGCCACAGCCGACTCATCATCTCTTGTTCACCTAGGGCCATGTAGTCAGGGGCGGAGCTAGGAATTAGGCATAATGGGGGCCGAACTAAAAAAAAAGTGTCAACCAAGAATAATATGCGTGATTCTAATGTTTTTTTCTTGTGGCGGCTGCTCGAGTTGAAGGATAATCGAGCAATTGAAAAGCTAGTCGAATCACGGTTTGTTTTTTTACATGCTGAGACAAAATACAATGTAATGGTATGCATCACATAAGGGTGGAAAATATACTCCGCCTAGTCCATTCATAAGGCATATCAGTATCATCATATCCGTGTTTGAAAATATGTCTAGTCCATTTTATAAGTCATATTAGCTTGCTAACGATATTTGAAAATATAAGGCATCGCGTGCCAAAATATCTAGTATGTTGCATAGATGTACACCGATATTTGTTGCATTTGTATTTTCTACTTGTTAGAATCTATTACTTCTATATGTTTTCTTGAATAGAACAGGCAAATTAAAAATGCCAAAACTACCTTATGCACAAGAGAAACATAAACGGGATCCCAAAATGGCAGCCATTTTTCACTACCCTAGTATGTAGCATTATGTCATCCCACATTCTCATTGAATAGCATCACTGACGTGAACGCTGGCACCTTATCCCATACACAATAACTAATCCCTATAGCTACTAATCATTAAATTAATTAGTCACTTCCATTTGTTGTCACTATTTATCCACATTTCCTACTAGTAATAGCCCCTACACAACCCGCGGGGAGAGGCCCCTGCACGCCCCCCTTCTCTTCGCCCTTGCACGTAGTTGTCCCACCATAACACTGGATTATTCTACACCTGGTAGGCGCTAGCATCCACTGAATTGCAGAGTCCTCAACAGTCATGCGAGGCCCAAGATGGTACCCGGCACCGGTAGCAAAGCCGTACCGAACAAAATCACCATAAAAACCAGCAGTTGCTGCCGCGCCCCCGTTGACGACGTTACTATCGTAACTCGTAAGGCAGGCCGTCCATGATGCCTGCGCCAGTAAAACCGAACCACGGTGGTGCTGCGATCGCCAGCGGTGCCGGCATCCGAAAGGCGAGGTACGGCGGCGGCCTCTGAAAGGCGAGGCATGGCAGCGGCATCGGAAAAGCAAGGCATGGCGGTGGCATCTGAAAGGCGAAGCAGGGCAGCTGGACAGGAACCGGCTGTGGCAGGATGTCTTGATGAAGGCGGTAGTCTTGCGCTCCTACGGAGGAGCTGGCGCCTGACAAGCTCAGGTCGAAGGCGTTGCCAAGAAACGCCGGGGAATGCAGTGCGGGCACGACGACCGAGACCGCGGAAAGCGCGACGACGTCCTCCTGGACATGGCCGCCGATCGCGGCGATCCGGCGGTTTGCACTCTGCAGCGTCTCGCCGAGCGCGTGGTGCAGGGCGTTGAGGCCGTCGACGGAGAGCTCGTCGAGGTGGCGGTCCCATGGCGTGAGCACGTCGTCGAGCCGGCACTCCCTGACCCTGATGAGCTTGCGCTGCTCCTTGTCCAGCACGTCCTGGAGATATGTGGTGGTGTTCCAGTTCTCCTTGATCTTTTCCGGGGGAGTCTCGCGGAACCGCGTGACCAGGTCCTGCACAGCGCGGCGGTCGGCCGGTCACGTCGTTACCTCGCCCCCGGCTGCGCCGGGCTTGACGCAGACGAGGAAGGCGTCGGTGCCGCAGATGGCCGCGAGCTCCGAGACCTTCTGGACGAGACCGTCCCGGCAGGTCTTGTACGTCGACTTGACGAGGTCGTCCCGGCAGGTCTTGTACGTCGACTTGCGCTTCTTTTCGTTCTCGATCAGCTTCATCACCAGCTTCGTTGGATATCGATCTGTGCTCGTTTTCAACAAAAGCATGTAGTACGGCAAGTCAACAGCATGTATCTTCTAATTAAGGAACTTTTTCTTCGTGGCTACTACGCAAGCAATTATATTAAGTGTATTTTCTACAGAATAATCTTTTACGTATATTAGAAAAGGCGAATATACAAGGGAAAGCAACATATACATGGAAAAGGAAAATAAAAGCAGACACTATAATTTCATATATTTTTCCTTTGCGCACCACCGGTGATCCGGTTGCGTCTGCATGGCTAGGGGTGGACAAAAAACTCAAAACTCGCGAGCTTAACGAGTACTCGATAACTCGGCTCGTGCCTCAATGAATCGAGCCAAGCTGGTTTTTTAATTCATTAAATTAAGGAGCTTAGTGAGTCGAGTTACTCACTACTCGAGTAACTCGTTAGACTCAGTTTATTTGGCAGGCCCAAGGCCCAAATATAAATAACCACTGGTAGACCCAAGGCCTAAGTGCTAGCTCCGGTTTTGCCGAATGATAGTCTTAACGAGTTATTAACGAGCCAACTCGAGTATTTAACGAGTTGAGTTGGGTTGTAATTTTAGCTCATTTCGTTAACGAGTTGAGTCAAGCTGACTTGTTAAGTTAACGAGTATTTACGAGTCGAGCTGGCTCAATATCTACCCTTATGCATGGCTTACGTACTGTCATGATTCGTGAGGAAATTTGGCAGTTATCATGATCGAAGTCTAGTTATATATCATTAGCTTCTTCAACTTGTTGGAAGCATCTATAAATCGATGATCTAGATATCGTAACTCGAATGGTATGGAATAAACATGCAATATAAGATGGATCATGGAGCCATCGTTTTCATTGTACGTACAACGTTTGGATCACGAGAATAGATGAAAAATCAACACGCAAGGCTTTCGCGCAAGAAGAGTGAATCCAAGCACGTAATGCCTTTAGCCATGCATTAACCGATCGAAAACAATGGAGAAGAAATTTGCACCTACCTTTGCATGCAACTTGCGAGCGTCCAAGGCAACTCAATTGGTGATCGCTTGATCGATCAACTAGTTTACGTACGTCGTCGTCTCCCTGCGTACAGAAAAATACTCCTATATGACAAGCCCTTCCTCCTCCTCTCGTAGGTGACTCTCTTCTCAAGGGGTGCTTGCTTCATGTATACCGGAGCTGATTGATTAGCAGGCTTACTTATGGAAAGCTCAAATCTGCTGCATTTAATGTGTACTAGTAAGCATGCACGTGCAACACACGTCTCAACTAATAAATTATACTCCCTCCGTCTATCAATCTAAGGTGTATTTCTCTCACGCTCTGTAGGCACGAGACGTCCTAAAGTACCCTATTAACTATGCTCATCACGTGAGTAATCCCGATTAGCATGCGCCGCAGTCAGCTGCGATTGCCAATGGAAACAAGCATGCATGCATGGCAAATGAAACTGCATGACGATTTGCATGCAAATCTGATGCATGAGAGAAGACATATTTTTTTGCTGCAAAAATAGACACGCAAGTAGCCAATGGAAACAAGCATGCATGCATGGCAAATGAGACTGCATGACGATTTGCATGCAAATCTGACGCATGAGAGAAGACATATTTTTTTCTGCAAAAATAGACACGCAAGTAGCCAATATTTCCCTTCCAAATCTGACATACGAGTAGCGATAATTTTCCTTCCAAATCTGACATGTGATTAGCAAAAAGCAAACACCAAAACACTCAACCCATTCTTCAGTCTTTTTCTTCGCGGCAGCCTCCTCGTCGCCTTCATCTTCAACCAAGGAATCCATGAACTCGCCGTCGCTGTGATCCATGAACTCGCCGTCGCCGTGTTCCACGAACTCGCCGTCTAGTGAGTCAACATCATCGTCACCGAAGTCCACGGTGTCGTCGCCAAATTCCACGACGTCATCGCTGTGCTCCGCAAAGCCGTCTAGCGAGTCCATGATACCGTTGCCGCGCTCTACGAACTCGCCGTTGCCATGCTCCACGAACTCGCCGTGGCGGAGCTCCTCGGCGGTGGTCGAGTTCATCTAATGCTAAGCGCAGATTTCCCCCTGCACTCTTCCATCTGCATATTAGAGATGTAATTAATTCCCCATAACCTGAAGCGACTGTGTGTATGCTTGCCTCTGTCGATCAATGTGAGGGAAGCGCAAGGGGAGGGGGCGAAATACAACGCATGTCTCGACTGCATGCATTTTTTTTATTAAAAAGGGACATGTAAATAATGTTGTCATCTTTTACTAATGAAGACGTGCGTTCCACGTGCACGCTTACAAAAATTATAATTATAACATTTTAAATCGAGATGTTCATAGTATAATTTCACCAATTTTTGTAAAAAACAATAGTAATCAAGTACATACAATGCAATCGTATTACTCAATGTTTACCACGCTAAATATGAACTCCTTTCTAAATTATAAAGTTGTATCTACTCTGATATAATCCTAAAAACTTTTGGAATTATCTTCGGATGAACATATTTGTTTTAAAATAGTATGCAAACAAATATTTTCAGCCACTGCCGAGATAAAGCTTACATAATGTCATATTTTTTTAATCGTCCACAATAATTCTGAGTCTAGCCAGAGTAATAGCATTTTCCAAACTTGTTTGAGTCTTTTCCACGTAACGTCTGGAAAACCTATGGTGCTCCTTAGTTAAACGGACGTCTCAACTAATTATAACTAAAAAAATTGTAAATTATATTAATCATAGTGTAATTTCATTAGAATTTTAACTATGGTTCAATTACATCAATATCAAACTCTTTTATAAAAAATTATAAGATATTTATTTTGGTCTTCATATTTTATTATGCAAACATGATCTAATATAGATTAGTCAAACAAATATAATCACGGCTTATCCTTTCTTATTTCTCTCTCTCACTTCCCCCTTTCACTCATTTCTCACGACTCATCCTTTCTTATTTCTCTCACTCACTTTCCCCTTTCACTCGTTTCTCACCGATTTCACCCATTCCTCTCACTCTCGTAACCCCCGCCGATGCACCTGTCCAACCTCGCCACGGGGTACCTCACCGACACAACCCACCGCGTCGACGGCACCACCAAGAACCTCCCCGCCGTCGTCGAGCCCCTCCACGTCTCCCGCTGCTTCCTCGCTAGGGACAGCGCCCACGCCAACATCGCCCATGGCCGGCATCGACTCGCCGGTGTTCCCGCCGGTCGTGGTGGTGGTCGACGGGTAGGATCCGCTGCGCTGTGGCCCTTCCGCTCCTCGACGCCATCCTCCACCGGAGGCTCCATCGGTGCTGCTAGGTAAGGCTTGGTTTCTCTTCTTTTTTTTGAATCATTCGTGTTTTGTTGCATGATTTGTTCATCCCTTGAAAGCCTAGGTTCAGGGATTAAGGGGGATCGAGGCAGATGGGACAGAGAAGAGGAGCCTCTGTATAGATCTGCACTAAAGAGAATAAGGCAAGGCATTTTGGGTCATTCCGGTCGGGTGTCCATGGTGGTGGTGGCTGCAGTGCAGGAGGCTAAGGTGCCCTGCCTACAGAGCTTCGAGCTCTGCGAGACCGAGTCGGTAAGGCCTACCTCCCACGTCCTTCTCCGAGTGCACTTGTTCAAGTCGCGCTTTTTTGTTGCGCTGCTGAATCATCTCATTCGGGTGAGGCGAGAGATTTCCATAGTTACTGTAGACCTTCGTGTTGTTTGCTTCGGTAATTAGCTGCTTGGATCATTCGTGAATCACCATTTTTCATCGTTCCGTGCCAAGAGATTTTTGAAGTCAATCAATTCGTGGCATAGCTTTGCTACTAAACTATGGTATTAGTTAGATTCTAGTCTTAAGCTTCTCCCTTTGCGGATTAATTCAATACGTGATTTCCCATGTGTGGTCTGGGTGCATGATTCTCGAAATGGTGTTCGGAAGAATGTTCGTAATGGTTTGAGGTGAATTGGGAGAGCCTCTATACATTGGGGCTGTGGGTGCCACTAACTGATTTTTACATCTGATTTTGCGCTATAGTTGCTGCATAGCTGCATGCATTATTCAGACATCAATCCTCAGACTGCACTACTTGGTTCTATATCCAAAGCACCAATATTCACAAAATTCTCTTTGGACTAATACTCGCATGAAAGTGTTTTATTCTATTATATATAGTGCTTCACATGATTGCTTAAGTCCATTTTGCTACGGCCCTATCTTTCAAATTTCTGCAGTTGGGTTTCCTTGCTAACTCATTAATCTGGCCAATGACCAGTTTCAGCAAAAATATGGCAGCTTTTTAAAAATTTGACAACATAGAGTTTCAAAAAGAATCTGAGTATAAAAAGGGAGCATGCTAAACTTTTAAATACTATTTGTGGGTCAGGTAATGTGCAGATTTTGTATTATAGTCATATTGAATAGAAAATTCGTAGAACCATGTTCGTATATGCTTGTGATTGTAGAGGTCAACAGATTTGATGAAAGTGTTTCATGTTTAAAGTACTAAATAGATTTTTTTTGTTGGCCTTCAAGGGAAAGAACAATTATAGGATGGCTCGATTATCTGATGAAAAATCTGCTGGGGAGATCACCAAGTCCAAGTAAGTGCACTTCTTTTTTGTAAATTGGCTGAATTTATTGCATTATATTTCTTTAATATGAATCTTTGAATCCGAATTGATGGGTTTAAGTTTTTGGTCAAAAAATGAGTTATGTCTTGATCTGCGCACACAAAATGCTTGTGAATCTTCTGAGACTTCATCCTAAACAGCTGGCTAACATTCCATGTAGTAAGATTGGTGCATGACTCTTTGAGTTTTCTTACTTATTTTGATAGGAATAATTTGATTTACGTGATATTTGCAGCTTTTGAGTACTTGAGAGTTATCATTGGCATTGATGACGGCAGTTTCAAGATGGGACAAAGAAGAAGAAAGGTGTGGTTTTGTAAATAGCCACTACTGATTTTTATATCTGATTTTGCGCTATAGTTGCTGCATAGCTGCATGCATTATTCAGACATCAATCCTCAGACTGCACTACTTGGTTCTATATCCAAAGCACCAATATTCACAAAATTCTCTTTGGACTAATACTCGCATGAAAGTGTTTTATTCTATTATATATAGTGCTTCACATGATTGCTTAAGTCCATTTGCTAAAACTCTATCTTTCAAATTTCTGCAGTTGGGTTTCCTTGCTAACTCATTAATCTGGCCAATGACCAGTTTCAGCAAAAATATGGCAGCTTTTAAAAATTCGACAACATAGAGTTTCAAAAAGAATCTGAGTATAAAAAGGGAGCATGCTAAAATTTTAAATACTATCCATAGCCTTAGCTTATTAACCGAGAATACATTGAACCACAAGCTTTTCTCGGCATTAGCACTGTTGTATATGGATTTTGTGATGATTTCAATCTGTGTTAAATTAGCACAACCAGTAACCGTGCAAGAGAAATACATGTGGCCACAATAACACGTTCAAAATATAGAAATTATACACATTACGGTATATCTGATCCAAGTTTATAATTCACTCTAGGAAAAATACAAAATTAAAGAAACATACAGACTTTCTTCTAATGTCAGGAGACATTGAACAGATTCCCTTTCTATCGATCATTTAAATACGACACTCGTTAATCCATGCTCTCCAAACAATTCTGACTATACACCACAGCATATTTTAACAGGCAAAAGCCGAAACTGAGGAACCAACAAAGTAATCATTGATTAGCGGTCCACTCGCTAAGTAGGCGGATTCAGCGAATGTTTCTTGCGGTAGTTTCACCTAGCCATACAATTCTACTTCAGCTGTAAAACATGATCTAGAATTTCTGTCACGGTGCCATATGCCATATAGAAATGAAACAATAGTGAACCTATCCAAGTTCATACGACTCTAATAAGATGATCTAGGAAATAAGAAACAAAATAACATTGCAAAAGAAAATAAATCTGCTTTGAGTATCTTATCATGTAGTATGGTCCATTAAAAATCAAACTCACACTGAAATATAAGTCCAAAAAAAGAGCTACTAAGCTTGGACGTATTTATCTCTTTGACAACTATCTATTTGTTGATGCGCTTAAGAAACTCCTGTACAACGTGAGGGATGTTGTCTCCACACTCGTTCCCATCGTACTTCAATAAGTGTACCAAAAACTGCTTCCTCAGCTCATAACCATCCTGCATGTGCATTACATATCATTATTGTGAAGAGCTCGTGTGTTTATAGAGTATAGTAATATGTGTTCGACAATACTCACTTTGCAAATGGGTTGTTGTAGTGATTCACCATTCCACGAGCGCATGAAATAGAAAATGAAATAACCAGACACATCACTGTATATGAATGAATCATGAGCTGGGACGTTCAGAGCACAAAATTAAAATAAATGGTGGTAGTGCGGATCAAAGCAATTCACCTATCTCGATTTGTCGGAACATCGAGTGGTATTATACGATGCCATAGAAAAGTATCGTCATTCCAGCTAGGATTTGCTACTTCCAGGGCACGCTTAAGATTATTGCCAATCTTTTGAATTTTCAATATATATCTCATGATAGGGTCATCTTTAAACCGCGCCGGCATAGGAAGCGAATCCAATATAGAGGTAGTTCTAGCATCCTGGTCGAAGACGAAAAGCATGAAGTGTCCGAGGAAAGCATGTGGCAAAAGAATCTGCAAACGATAGGTGTTAGATATTGAAGTAAATCACAACAACAACTAAGAGAAGGGGACAAATCTTACCAATTTGCAAGATGAGATATTGTAGTCTATCCCAGGCCAACTATCAAACAATTTTGCCAATCGCTGAACGTCAAGCCTTGTACGATGCCTTGGATCTCGTTCAAAATCAGACATCCTCTGAGATAAAAACAAAGTCTTAGAAACATGATCCAAAGAGTGGCTATGTTATTGTAATAACTTACACAAAACGTTAGGTCCATATAATGAACTTGGGTCTCTCTCAACATCTGGAGCTCGTCACATGCGAGGATCCGTACGCCCATGTTGAAACAGTCAATGTCCATAGGGTGGTCCATCTTTAGTGTGCCCTGTAACGTTTTGAGACTTAACCCAATATGGTAAGGCTTGGAGCTTAGCACCCACTGTTTCCTATCAAACAACCAGTTGCGTTAGGCATAATGACACAAGAATATGGTATATTAACACTACACATTTAATAAAAATTGCTTACTCCAAAGACTCAGCATCATCAATAGACAATATATACTTGCAAAGTGCTTCTACTAATTCATGTGTGTTCTGCGGCATCATGCTAGTGGGAACGACGCATTCTGATGACCGGTATTCAATTTCATAACCCGAGTTTATAACAACTTCAAAGATTTTTCCTTTTCCATTGGTTTGGTTATACTTTAGATTCCTTTTGGCCTTGTTTAGTTCCGAGTGGACCAAAATGACAGCCAACTTCTGCCTCTAATTTGAAATATCCTCCTGCAAAGCAATAATCATAATTAAGATTTATAAAATGTGTTAACATGCACGTAAAAAAATTTGTGATCCTGAAACGTTACCTGTGTAACATGGTCAGATAACATGTCTCCTGTCCAGCATTCCATGTATTTTAGCATGAATAACCCGCAAGATGATCTAAAAGTTTAAAGAATCTTGTTGAAGATATATTTTTGATGTAATCAACAAAAAGAAGCAATTTTAATAGGCAATGATCAATGTACCCATCTGTCTGAATTGGCTCCAGTAACTGTTCTATGACTGGCCATGTTGTAACGTTGATGTCCTGCCACTTATGGCATTTAAAATCTTCCCATTGTGATGAAATGTTGAGGTGATTCTCCAGTCCCTGTAGCTGTTAAATGACAAAAAAGATTGCATAGATAGATAAAACAAGGAAAACTCTTAATCAAAGTGTATGCAAAGAGTAAGTTCTCACCGTAGTAGTGAGGTTGTTGCGGGCCAATGTAATACCAAGTGAGTCAAGGACCTGGATTTCACGTTTTTTGGCATTGATAACTGCTAGGTACCAATGACAATCTTTAATGTTAATTGGAAGGACGACCTGAAGCAAACAGAACGTTAGTTGTAGCCACATATATATATATCTCTAAAGAATTTAAAGGTATGGATTTAAAGTATAACCATGTCGTGGTCTAGGTAATTATACACCCTTTTTATGATGCTGGCACATTCATGTTGATCTGTGGAGCTTATCTGAATGGTTCCATCTCATTTTATTAGGCTAGAGATGATTGAATTCTCTAGGTATACCTTTCCACCTGTTCTATACCCTAGATGCTCTTGAGCCCTTAGACAATAGATGTATACACATATAACCTACATTTGAAGTAAAAATTGTAGTTAGTTTAGACACTCATGTTTAAATAAGACTATCTGTATATAATTGTACTTACGCCGTCGTGCAAATATATGTTATCATGTATAAGACATTGTAAATCTCCGACAGATAAAAAGGCATCATTGATGTCCACCAATATTTCTTTTTCTAGTGACCTTCTGATATATTCAATGACTTTCGTTGTTTGCACCTCTTCTATCTCATCCTCGGGGATTATGTCGGTGTAACATTCCTTAACCTCGAAACAATTCATTTGTGTCATACATATAGTAAGCAAAATTGAAACACATATTGAAGTAGGTATAATTTCAATTGCACCAACATGCATCACTGTTCAGAAGTATAAATCTAACAAGCTATATATGCAGTTCTCATTTTAACTTCCTCTACAAACTAACATCACCCTCTACCCAGAAATTCACCAAAAAAATTGCATAAAGTAGGGCTGATATCAACAATTGAAGAAAGTAGGGCAACTGATGGGATGCCTGATTGCCGGTACGTTGGGAGTGTTTAACATGTGCAAGTGTCTTTGCTTGTTGACCTGTGTGCACTGTATTTTGTACAAATATACTCTGTGCCTTAGAGATTTTGCCAATAGTTATTTTCTAATCAAGACAAGACTTATCCACATTATCTGTTTGAGATGCATACCCACCTTGCACTTTATGGTATAAGAATATATTAGAGTGGACATTTTGGTGTATTCTCTGTTAGGAACACTGGAGCTAGGGGTTCAATTAACAATTCCTTTTTATTCTTGTTTTGGTATAACTTTTGTGAAGGGGGTGAACTTTGCTCACAATGACCACGTGAAAACAAAATATTTCTATGCATCCTTTGAACATCTCTTTGCTGAAAAGGACAAATGTTTTGTGCTTTTTTTGTCTGTGATTCCTTTGAGTATTGTTTGCTTAAGAAGATAATTTGGAAGACTTTCAAGTTGAATATCTTGACATCTTAACAAATTGAAGTAGATAGTGCATCTGCAATAACCTAAGAAACTTCAATGTAACAAAATCAATTGTTGATTCTATTGCATATCTTAATAGCCATCCCTTGTAATAAAAGCAGAAAGTTTGTGCTTTGTCATGAGTTGTGCTCGGTTTCAGTGCCCATCTTAGTAAGGAGCTTGAGCAGTCATCATAGTGCAAAACTTCATTGCTGTTCACTTGGTTCAGAAGTATATATCTAACAAGTTACATATGCAATCCTCATTTTATCTTCCTCTACAAACTAACATCACCCTCTACCCAGAAATTCACCAAAAAAATTGCATGAAGTAGGGCTGGTATCAACAATTGCAGAAAGTAGGGCTGGTATCAACAATTACAGAACGTAGGGCTGGTACAAAAATTGCATAAAGCAGGGCTGGTATCAACAATTGTAGAAAGTAGGGCTGATACAAAAATTGCAGAAAGTAGGGTGGGTACTTCTCACCAAATACAAACAAGGGGGAGCAGGGGGTGAAACACAGATAGAAGTAGGGAGAAATAGAAAAGGAGGGCATGGTGCTAACCTTCGTTGGAGCAGGGGAGTAAAAGATAGATTGGATTAGGGGGAAAGAGAGAAGGGCGGCACCAACAATTGGGGGGGGGAGGGGGGCGGCTGTAGCAGGAAAAGGGCAGGAAAGTAATGCCTAGGGCAAGGGAATTGCCTCCCAGTGATTTGCATTTTATGGCCAGGGGGCTCACGGGTAGATGGGTTTTGTGGGCAGGGGGGCGGCTGTAGCAGGAAAAGGGCAGGGAAGTAATGCCTAGGGCAAGGGAATTACCTCCCAGTGATTTTCGTTTTATGGCCAGGGGGGCTCACGGGTAGATGGGTTTTGTGGGCAGGGTGTGGGTTTGGTTTAGGGGTTTGTGGGCCGGGTTTTGTTCATATTGCAGTTCTATTTTATTGGAAGATCTTAGATGTCCTTTTGACGTGTAGTATTTCAGTTATTTGGTTTCACTAAGATTATTACTTAGTTCTATATGAGATTAAATGCCATACATTGGTGCAGGTGACTTCAATTATTGAAGTTTTGAGAAATATGAATAGTGGAACTAAGAAAACTATTGACTCCATGATTGGTATCCTATATTGCAGGGCAACGATCCATCATGTTTGTGTGAGTTCATTGTACCAATTCTAAGCCAAAATTCTCCATCTGGGAATATTGGTCTGCAAGTAAGTATCTATATTTATGGTAAATCGACATCATTTCTTAAAGCTATCTGACATTGTGGTTTATTAACTCTTACTGTTCCTTAGATGCTCGATAGGCACTGGGGTGCTGGTTGGAATCTCTTGGCCTTATTGCCGGCAACAAAACCTGACAACAGGATAATGTAAGATTAATCACTGCTGTTGGTAATTCTGCAAGCAAAAAATTGCTAAAATTGGAACAGCGTTGCTATTTTCATTAGAGAATTAGAAATTCTTAGTTTCTTATGTCAACTTAATCTGCAGTTGTCTCGATGCACTGTGGCACTCCTTCCTTTGTGGACCTAAATGGCGTATAAATCCATCAGTGAATGTCATTTATTGGGGCTTGGGATCTACTGTTGTCCGCCTGGCTGAAGATTATATCTATGGACATCATCAGGTATTGATTTCCTGACACATGGATGACTCAAGCTGCATCTCCATCCCAAATGTTCACAAGAGGCTTGAGTTTCAACCCAAAGTGAAACCGCGAACATTGTAGTGAAAGCTATCATTTGGTTCTTGTGTAGTGAAAGCTATCATTTGGTTCTTGTTCAAAGAACTATAACGGAACCCCAATTATCTTACAAAGCTTCCTTTACCATGTTTACAGCGTAGACGGTTAGCTTATTTCATTGAGTTGATGGAGGTGCTAAACCCTAATAATTCACAAACAGAGGTAACTCTTCCTGTTCCAAGTCCTGATAACAATGAATTCTGTGTGATGTGAACTTTGTTCTGACCTAATTATTTGGCTGAGCCTAATTTCTACTTTTGAGATAAGCAGTTTACAGTTTCTTGATTACAATAACTGTTAGGTGTATATGTGATGAGTTCACTTGATCTATTCTTTATATGCTGTCATGTGTCCTTATGAGGAAGTGAAGAGAGATCATTTTGTATTCCATATGTTGTTTTACATATGTTGTTTTGCTGAAGGATAGATGGTTCTCATTATCAATCTATTTTTAGATTATTTTCTTTTTCTCCTTTATTCCAAATCATCCTTTAGAAAAAAAAATATATGACATATAAAGTTCACAGCCAAGCACCGATTATACATTGTGCTCTCGCTACATTCTGTAACCAATCAATTATTAAAAAATCTCCACCCATTTTATACAAGCTGCATTTCTAAACTTCTCCTTGAAATCACTCACTGAGAGCTGCTTTCGCTGTTGTAGAAGCTATATTGTTTTTGTTTGCAACAGTCTCCTTCAAAGGCACAAACTCACGTGTCTCCTCTGGGTCAATAATTTGATTGTTTGACCCAATCCTATTTTTTGGAAAATGGCCATTGGGGATTCAGATGATACCATATCAAGTGCCTCCTTCTGCATGCCTTCTCTAGAGTGGTATTCTGATAAAAAGAAAGAACAAGATTATATTCTAAGTGGTTCATATGCTGTGTAAAGTTGTAACATTAGTAGCTATAGGCTGTATAGAACAAGGCATGGCTAAGCTAATAATATTATATGCTTAATAACTCCCTACACCCCTCCCACAATAGCAGCCTGCAGAAACACTTCCAAAATAGATGCAGAGGGAGAGAGGTGTAGTTCAACTCTGGCTCCGCTACTGTGGTTAACCTCGATATCTGGTGTCAAGGACTAATAATGTTCTATACATAGTTCCAAAACAAAATCAAACTAAAAACTATCAGATGCCACAGCTCTTAATTCATCCACCAAAATAAGAACAAAAGAGAGCCTACTATTGCAAAAGCATACAAGTGTAGCAGAGGGATAGCACAAATATTCATAGAGAAAAAAAATTCACGTTTCAAGTCAACAATAACCGGCAGAAAGTAATTTTCCTTTATATGGGCTCTATAATAGATCAAATGTTTTGGTGAGAACTTCCCAAACTACTTCAGCTCCTTGCTTAACAATTACTGCAGAACCATACACATCACGGGTAGGATTGAGTGGCTGTGTAAGAATCAATTACCAAAATTCAGATTTATGTTTACAATTACCTTAATGCATGTGAACTGGCATACTAATAACTCTGTTGGGCTCACATGCCTCCTGAGAAATCTTCATGAACCTGAATACTCCTTATGATGGTTTTTAGAAGGAAGACCAAGCTGGATGCAAATTCCAAGTCTGCTTCATGTAAAGAAATGCAAGCTCATATAATAATGTTGATGTTAAAAATGTATATGCAGCTAAGTTTATTAATACAGACTACTACAATATTTATTAACTTACAAATTGAATGTTAATTTCTTAATTTTTGAATCATGATACACAAAAGGGTAGGAAACAGCAAAGCCTCATAGACTGTCCATGCCAATCTTTTTCATACTCAGGGAATATAATTACATAATGAAGTTCCTAATTAATGGAAAATTAGTGCTTTTCCAGTAGATTTAGAATAACATATCCGAACAATTAACTACTCAAACCACTATTTTCTTCTTCTAATTATTATACTACTTAAACCAAAGATATAATCCTCCAATAGGCATTAAATGGTCGTATTAATACCTCATCTGTCCTCTCAATCTGACCATTAAGCAAATAAATATATAGAAGAGTATTAAAGTATTAAGAACTTGAGACAAAAAACTACTAATTATAAGACAGTACTCACATTATGCAGTGCCTAACATAAGGCATCTTTGTACACAATGTTCTTGGTGCTTTTTCCCATATGATCTATATTTTTGTTTGGCTTAGCTAAAATCCAAGTCGTCTGTCTTGACACATCCCTGGACAATGCAACATATAACTGGCCATGCGAGAACACAGGCTCAGGAAGGTAAATCCCAACAGTAGGGATTGTTTGGCCTTGAGCCTTGTTTATGGTCATTGCAAAACTCAGTCGGATGGGGAATTGTTTTCTCTTGAACTTGAAAGGAAGTGATATGTCCTCCGATGGTGACAATGGTATCCTCGGTATGAACACCCTATTTCCAGCATGTTGTCCACCAACAATCTCAGCGTCAATTGCATTAGCTTGGAACGCTCTAACCATCAGCCTAGTTCCATTACACAGGCCATTGTGAGGATCTAGATTACGTAGCAGAATGATAGGGCAGTGTACTTTGACTTTCAGAATGTGTGGGGGCAAGCCGTTCGGCGTGAGCGAGTTTAGAAAGTCAATCGGGTAGTTATTGTGCACATCATCATCTACTGAGTCAAAGCTGTGGTATACCTTTTCTTGTCCTGGGAATTTCTTAATCATCTTTGCATTCAGGGCATCCACGTGCTCATTCTTGGTCGAAAGAATAGCACGTGTGCTCATGTACTCTCTTGATCTAGCATTGTGATGGAGTGATGGGAACACATCTTCGATTAGTTTGTTAATTGATTCTTTAGTATTAGTGTAACCAATCACAATGTCACCAGGAAGACGTACATAATCATCACCAATAATTTCTTCAGTCCCATTACCAATTCTTAGGAGGTATTCGGAGAACCAAGGGTTAGTTCGTGCCCTCATATTGCGTGTGAGGTATATCTTCATAATCTTCTCCCATAGGTAAGATCTCTGTAGTGTAGCATCAGTGATCTATGCTCTTGTCCCAAGTGTCACTATAGGAAGGACCTGTCTAAAATCTCCACCAAACACCAAAACCTTACCCCCAAAGGGCAAAACACATCCCATAATATCTTGTAGTGACCTATCAAGTGTCTCAACTGTTTGATGCTTTGTCATGGCAACTTCGTCCCAGATTATCAAGGAAGCCCAAAGAAGCAACTCAGCGGTACCACTCTGCTTGGAGAAATTGCACATGCTGTTGTCAGTGAGCTTAATTGGAATTTTGAATCTAGAGTGGGCAGTACATCCACCGAGCATGATCGACGTTGCTATACCAGATGTTGAAGTTGCAATGGCTAATAGGCCCATCGAATGTACCTTGGCAAGCAGTGCCTTGTACAGGTATGTCTTCCCAGTGCCTCCTGGACCATCGACAAAGAAGATTTGGCTCCTATTGTTCATCACATGATCCATGATCACATTAAACCCAGCCAGCTGCTCAATGTTCAGAGTGGTAAACAAGTCTACATGATCTTGGTCAACAACGACTAAAAGCTCCTCTCTAACCTCTCTCACGTCGTCGCCAGGACAATCACCTTCCTCGTTGATCTCTGGAAGTCCATAGCTTTTAATATTCTTCCCCATAGAATGTACCAAATCCCTAATGTCTCTCAGCACCATTTGCTCAAGTACTGCTGTGTTGGGTTGAGTACGACGGTAATCTTCAGACATTGATCCAAATGCTTCTTAAACAAATCTCTGATGTTGGTCACCTCGCAGAATACCACAATCGTCGTGAATAACCTTCTTAGAGCAGAGGGCATCTGGAAAGTCGCAGTCATGGCTTTATCATGAGATCTGTCCTTCTCTATGAGTCCTATTTGCTCGCATGCTTCTCGGAACGTCAAGCATGGATTCCCATGAACACATCTCAAATCCTCAAAAGAAGTTGCACCCCTGACATGATTTAGGAGCACCCTCAAGAAGTACCTCTCCCCTTCAGAAGGGTGAGCATACACAATTCTTCCAATCTGTCCCCTCTGTTTTCTTCTCTGCCAATGTTTCTTGCCCCTGTTCCAAGTAAAGGATTCCGGAAACTCTTTGTACAAAAATTTCCGTGCACAAATATCCTGCTGGTTCATCTTGAAATACTCTGTAAGCATGGTCCTTGAAGAAGATGGCCTACTGACAACATCCTCCAAGTTTTCAGATCCTTTGAATGCAATAGTATGCATGTTGGGCAAATGAAGCTGGAGTTGTAGAACAGCCGGAGAGACACCAAACATATGAAAACCAAAATCCTATGGATAGCCTCTGGAGATGACACATACCGAGCATCCCTATACTGGCGAATCTCATTGATTATTGCACCTTCATTGATTTCTGTTGATTCGACTGAGAAACATGTATGGTCATGACCTTTATAGATGTACTTAAACAGGTACTTTACTGCCTTAATGCTGGAGCACGCTTCGACGTTGATATGGCAGTTATACCGCATCAGTAGACCGGGGTTATACGGGACCACCCATCTATTATCCAACTCAGCACCCCTGACCTTCACTCGACACCCATCATCCCTCCTCCTATAGGTAGGATATGAGTCCTTTCCTTGTTGTGTCGTATCACAGAACTGTTGAGGATAGCGAAAACAACACTGTCCGTCTATCATGCAAGGACAATTTTCCCTAAGAGAACCGCAGGGTCCATGCAGCATGTGCTTGATGACCAGAGCATGCAATACAGGGTACCTGTCCTTGTCAGGAATCTCTGCAGATATCACCCTGTCATAATCGTCTAGGCTTGTTAACTTACTTCCTGAGTGCATGATCAATAGGAAGTGCTCATGTGGGAGGCCCCTCTTCTGAAACTCAGTGACATGGACAAAAGCTACAACCTCACCAAAGTATTTTTTCTTGATTAAAAGATCCTGCATATCTTGTAGCTTAGCACTGAATACTCTTGCCACAAGGTCTGGCCGGTCTTGTGATGTTTGCCCGGGCGAAAGATTTGATGTTATCTCCTCACAGTACGGGTTGCAAGTCATGGTGATGAAGTAATCTAGCTTCCCAAACCGCTGTACTATTGCCATTGCATCAAGGAATCTTCGTTGCACGTCTCGATCACCTCCAGGAAAAGATCGCGGGAGCACGATTCTTCTGCCCACCTGAGAACCACGCGTCTCGCCAGCAGAAATGACGTCAACAACACCCTACAAAATAAATGAATCAAGACATGTGTATATGTTTATAATATAATAAATGAATCAACACATGTGTACAATCAACTTGCAGATCTGGTTCATTTATTTACATCTGGCTTTTTTGCTATCATTCACATTTTACTGGCATTTTGCTACTCAATTACATTCTTTCTTGATACACGAAACAATGACAATTGAGTAAAACAATGAAATCAAGGTCAAAGCCAATATTCCCTGATAAAGTTCAGCACGTATGAGTTTCTGATTCTCTGGCTTGGAGAAGAAATCGAGCCTCATAGATTCTATCTTAATGTACATGTCAACAGCCCACTGTTGAAAAAGGCGCCCGCCAAACAAAATGATGTTAAATAATGATCTCCTGACTTGCAGCTTGAAATAGTAGTACTCTCTTGCGCTAACATATTTTCTAGACTTAGGTGCATCACCAGTCGTACTGATGAATTCATTGTCGTGGTTGTTGTTGTAGTTGACATCTGGAAGATAGTTAATTCCCAAAAGTATATTAATAACAAAATTATCAAAGTACAATAAAACTACAATAATGAATATTCATACCTGGGACATGGAAAGTGTGACCCTAACTGTCATCATGGTTCGCACTAACGATGGAAGGTGGTCCATCGTACGGCATCCAACGGTTCCATCCTGTCTCCCCACCAGGGAAATATAAAGGATACGCCAAAGGATCATAGCACCCATAATATGCTCTGATAAATAGCGGACGATCTCCTCTGCCGTACACAATAACACTTCTATCAAACAGTTATTTGGGTCGCTCCCTTCCACCTAGATAGCAGCCACTTGAGAAGCCGTGGGTGCATTGTATCGTCGCTGGTCCAGTGTTATATTTGTGTTTAGAGAGATCCTGTATTCATCTAGATTTGGAACTGAACCAATGCTCTTAAAAGTCTGAACATAAGGGTTGGTCTCTAGTATACCTAGAATAATCCTTATGAGATCAATATCAAGATCTGGAGACCTTTGAAGTCTATGCACCAAAGTTTCATCAGTATCAAAAATATAGAGCTACAAATGACGAGGTCCATTATCACCAGGCACGAGCTGGTCCAGACGGTGATACAACTGACCATGTGCACGGAATGTGTATACACCAGTTTTGGCTACAGTACTGACCCGATGGTCAAGGGTCAACCCAAGACTCGTGAAGGAGAAGTGTGAGTTGAAATACCGTATATGTTGCCTAAAATATTTTGCATCCTCATCATCCTGGTTTGTAAACAACCGGCGTAACTCTTGGGGAACCTCTGGAATAAATATTTTAACCTTTCCATTTCGGCAACAGAATGCGGGTCCCTCATATTGGAACCGCATTGCCCCACAATGTCTACATTCTTTTGCTGGCTTCAGAATAGTGTGGCTATTTGGCAAGTCGAGGTAAATAACGTCATATAGATCATGAGTACGGATCCCATCGCCAGTACCATCTACCACTCGATACGTTTTGAACTCAACACCTGACATCATTTAAATAGCATAAATTAAGTGAGAAACTCAAATTGTACAATACTGTTCCTACAACATCGCATCTAGTTTATAACCTTGTGCACTGAAGATCCTACTTTCCTCATCATCGTCATATTGATCTTCTACATGGGGTACAGTCTCCTCGCAATCTAGGTTTGCAAAACATTTAATAAGACCTAGCAGATAGGCATTTATGTGGAGTGAAAAAAATCACACTAATACCTTCCCTGTAGGATGGCTATTCAATGGGCTCAAATATTCCAAATGGATCGGGTGGCTGATCGATGTCACTTGCTAAAAAAGTGATTAGCTTTTGTTACCTACAAATGATACGTGTAAATGAAATTGTACAACTTTAAATACCATCATGTTTTTCTATGCCGCTGTCAACTTGCACTTCAATTGAATGATGATGAATAGGAGGTGTAATTGGTGCCTTGTATTCATCATCCTCAATGTTTTCGCTATCACAGCCATGCTGCCTCCGTTTAGTATACTCACGCTTCTTATGCAGCATTTTGTCCTGTTCAACCGGTCCGATCTCAGAATAATGATCCCTTTCTTTCCACAATCTATTGTCAGATGCCTATAGTTCCACTTTGTTGGACCCCATAGAAAGGCCTAGAACTGCACACCATTAAATATATTAGAAAGTTTTTTAGATAGAACTATACATATATAAACTCAGCTATACAAGCACCTGGATCTTCGATATAGGAAAGCGGGGTTGCAGTACTTGGCAATTTGGTGTCCTGGCCATGAATACCTCTAGATGGTGTGGTGAGATCATCTGCATATCGTTTAATTTTATTTAGCACAAAGGGAACCAAAGAGCGAAAGGTAGGAAAGAATCCATGCGCCTTTTATTCATCAACAATTGGAAGTATCTATTATAAGGAGGAGACATTACGTGTTGTCAAATTTCCCAATTGTTTTACATCTCCACGACTATTGTGAGAAGAGGGTACATTGATAGGTATGCTTTGCATAGGAATTTTTGCATTTGGTATGCATCATTTCTGCGAAGCCAATCTGAATTGTCAACAGGGTTACTATTTTCCTTGTTGCTCGTCCACAAATTCTGGGGCATGTTTGCATTTCCAGAAGCATATGATTGCACAACAACACCGGGGGTGCCTACATACACAGAGTAATAGTGTTAGTCGAGCTAACATGTATGAAAACTACAAAAAAAAACCATGCCACACACAATGATTACCTATGCTAAAAGTAGAGATTAATGGCTTTCAACAGAAACTTACTCATGCAAGTTAATAGTTCTACTCAATGCATAGTTTGAGTAGTCATAGACTAAGAATATAATTAATATTCACTGGTGTGGAAGTGGCACCTTTTGCAATTGTTGTGTGTTCTACTTTAGTGATGGCGGATGGTCCTTCACCCATACACGAAGTGTGTAAACCTGCAGAAAATCCATGTCATAGATAATGATTCATGATAGCTGCCCAAATAAATCAATGCTCATACCAGCCAATATCGAGCTGGTCGTCAATGATGGAGTGTGAAGGACATTGTCATACAAGGCTACAGTTTGCTTTTGTTGGCGTGCTTCACGCCGTCTTTTTAGCAAATCATACTTCTGCTGGCCAGATAGTTGCGCATTCCGATCTCTCTCCCTTTGCCTCTTTTGTTCCCTAGGATCACTTGAAATGCTTGTATTCGTTAGGTCCGTAAACGGAGTGCGGAGCACCTTTTCCTTTGAAGACCCCCTCTGAGATGTGGGAAAACCTACCAAAAGTCCATGTCATACATGATGATTCATGATAGCTGCACAAATAAATCGATGCTCATACCAGCCGATATCGAGGTTGTCGTCGATGATGGAGTGTGAAGGACATTGTCATGCAAGGCTCTAGATTGCTTTTGTTGACGTGCTTGACGCCGCCTTTTCCGCAAATCATCCTTCTGCTGGTTAGATAGCTGTGCAATCCGATCTCTCCCCCTTTGCCTCTTTCGTTCCTTAGGATCACTTGAAATGCTTGTATTCATTAGGTCCGTAAATGAAGTGCGACCCATCTCTTGCTTTGAAGAACCCATTTGCAAGTAAGGCAGTTAAATCTGAATCAGATCTCATCCCAATTGGGGAAAGTGAGCACATGCAAAAACACTTTAGGAAAAATTATTACTCAATGGCTTGTCTTTTCACCAAAGTTTAATGAAGAACTTCATAATCAATCATAAGCATGAATTTAATCTGTTGCATGGTATGCAAATTTATGAGGCGTTTCCCTCCTTTGGCTGCAGGGACTTATTCCTACAACAAGGATTTAGGTGGCTCTCTTCCTTCAATCATGAATCTGGCTTCTCTTTTGTGCACTTCCAAAACCTGTGAGTAGTTCAATTTAGAAGAGTGAATTTCATTTGTTGCAGGATATGCAAATTTATGAGGCATTTTCCTCCATTGGCTGCAGGGACTTATTTAGTTCAATCATTCTGGGAAAATCAAGTTACTCTGAGTGTTATCCTGGTTATGAATTATGGTCTTATGTCCTGTTAGCAATAATTAGTTTCACTTACAGAACTAATTTGTTAGTTCATATTTGGCTTGAAGTTGCCTTCTAACATTGCATGCATGATCTAGGCTCATAGAATTGCTTAGAGGTCTATTTGAGGCTGGCATGATCCAAGCTTGAGCACAATTGCCATCTTTGCCTCACTTGACACCTTTTATTCTGGGAAGATCAAGTTTTTACAACTCACTTCACACCTTTTGCATGTTTATATATCTCTTTAATTGCAAAATCTTATGTTCCAGTATCATCGTGCATTTGTACTTGAAGCTTATATAATAATTATATTCTGCATTTGAATCTTGCATTGCCTACAGCTCTACTTGAGGCTGGCTTGATCTAAACTTGAGCGGATGCCTTTTTATGTGCCCTTTTTGTATTTGGTACCTCAAAGGTCTGTAGATAAATGCCAAGAGCTGCAGGATGCGTTGGATCAACTACTTCTCAACATCATGGTTTTTTTTAATCAGTAGGATTGATAAAAAAATGACAATTCAAGAACCTACATTTGACAGAACGATCGTGGTATACAGGTAATTCTCTGTGAACATCTTTCCACTTCTCTTGCTTAAATAATGAAGCATTATCTTATCTTCAGTGTTGACATATTGTTTGCAGTTTCTTATTATGCTTATAACATTACAGGAGGGCTAGCATGGAAACTGAGCCAGATCGAGGAATATTTGTAAAGCATTTCAAGAACATTCCAATGGCTGTCATGGAGTTAGTTCTGGTAATATAAATTACCTGATGTGCACTTCATATGTGATGTTTTCAGCATTATTTCCTCTCAGTACGTACCTGATGGTACCATTTATGATGTAGCCAGAGAAGAAGAGCTGTCTTGGATATGCTGGTTTTAACTATTATCACTTTGTTTCAAGCCAGTTTCTTTAATTGCAAAAACCAAGCTACAGATGCCATCAAAATTTTGAAGCAAACTTTAGCAAAATCTTACTGCGTTGCACCTTATGTTCCGGCAGATCCAATTGCGGGCGGGATTGACGGCGCCGGCAGCGATGCGACGACTTGCTGACTGCCAAAGAAAGGGTGGATGAGTTGTATATAGCGACAGCTTGCACACACACGTCAACTGCATGGGCTCAGGAGAAAATGATTTTTACTACCTGGCAAACGAATAGGACATGCATCAAAAGAACTAATATCAGTTTGTTACAAGCCTGTTTCTTTAATTGCGAAAACCAAGCTACAGATGCAATCAAATTCTTGAAGCAAACTTCAGCAAAATCTTATGCGTTGCACCTTATGTTCCTGCAGATCGGACTGCGCGCGGGATCAACGGCGCTGGCATCGATGGGAAGATTGCTTCAGCATGTCGGTGCCGGCGTGGCTTGCTGACTGCCAAAGACAATCACCGTGGTTTAATAGATTGCATCATTAGCTATATGCCTGGCTGCCATCCGTGAATGCACCATGATGGATGTATGAACTCTCGCCTCGATTGATGGCCTGGCCGCCATGCGTCAATGCGTGAAGTGTAATTAGGGCTTGTCAATGCATGAAGTGTAATTAGGGCTTGTCAATGCATGCCAATGCGTCAATGATCTGTGAAGTTTCTGCCGTTGGATGATTTAGGCAGACTATCAAATCTATATGAGACGTTGGATCGGCAGACCATCAAAACAATTAGAGCCATTAGATGCATAAGATCTGAGGGTGCTGAATAACCTGTGTGCAATATGTGGGGTGGAGTTAGAAAAGAAAAACTCTCTCTTTTATAAGGTAGTATAGATATGTGCTACAATCGGGGGCACACGGTGTAGCCTGATGGCCAAGCAGTCTGATCGGCGCGTGACATTTTTTTCCAGGAAATAAACATTCCTTATAGCCGATGATTTCCAACGTACGGACCGGATCGAGCTTTGTGTTGGGATTGCTATGCACGTTGCCAGGTGGAGGCAGCTTTGAGGTTTCATGTTTACAAAGAAAAAATGTAGATGAGGTTTTCATGTACACAGGAAAAGGTCCATTTTTCAACATCCGACTATTGCGAGGCTAAGCTTATTTTTCGATCTTAAACTTTAAAACTGTCGACTAAATCACACCCTTGATCTCTCAACACCGTTCAGTTTATCCCTTTGTTCCTTCCCATCTTGATTTTTAAATACTCCCTCCGTCCAGAAATATAAGACGTATTTTGATTCGTTAAGACAACACTTTGACCAATGATTACTTTATTAATATACGATTTACGTGACATAAAATTATTATCATTAGATTCATATCCAAAAGTAATTGTTTATGATTATGATTTTGCATCACATAAACTACATATTAATAGAGTAATTATTGGTCAAAGTGTTATCTTAACGAATCAAAATACGCCTTACATTTCTGGATGGAGGGCGTAACATGGGAGTGGTTTCATGGCTGGTTGAGTCGGAGGGGCCTCACATGTCATAGCGTCTACGAAGTTGCTTTAATTTAAACACGTACGAGGCCCACCAGACGAATACAAAACCAAACAGATGATCTTTTTACCTCAATGGCTGTCCAGTGGGGTCACATGGTTAGGGGGCTTAAAACAAACAAAAATGCTAGCCAGTAAACATGTAACACCAAATGTCGTGGTAAACAATTTCCGTTTTTGTCATTAGTCCATTGCATATATACATTCTTTTCGTAGTCTATTACATATTTTTCGTATCCAGGATTTTCACGTGTTTTTCTCCATTTGCTTGCAAAGATGGTTGCAGAAAAAAAGGGTAGAAAGTGGTGAAAGAAAACCCAAATTCGCAATAAAAAACCGATTGAAAACATTGAAAAACACATGAAAACGATGTAAGAAATTATAAAGAGGAAAACCTTTGGCAAAGAAAGTTAAAAGCCGACAGAGTAAACCATGTGAAACAATCAACGGGAAAAACTGAAGGAGAGCCAATGAAAAATAAAGTATAAAAAGGGAAAAATACTAAAAAAAGAAAAAATCTGGTAGAAAGAATAAAAATTATGTAGAAGCATAATTCGGTTAGAAGTAGCAAGCATTTAGTCTTTTCACTTAAGATATTGTTTGATGAAAAGGGCATTAATTTTGTGCCCATTGTAAAATATGTAACTTCATTTGAACCTGTTCTCTAGAGTTAACATCCTCTAGGGATCCTAAAAGAAAATAATTAAGATTTTCCCTCTAGGAAGTCCTTTCCTCTATGATCTCTTTGATTCAAAGAAATTTCATAGGAATTTTAGATGATTTTATTTTTAGGAATATTTCTTATAGAGCTTGATTAATTTGTATGACCGAAAGCCATATGCATTTTTCCTATGATACCTTGCATGAAATTTCAAAGAATATTTTTTATTGAGTCTAACCTCTTGGAAAAATTTCTTGGTTTCTATGATAACTATGACATACACCAAATCTCTAAAGAACATTCCTATATTTTTCCTGCGGTGCAGCCAAACAACTTCTAGCACTTATTCCTATGGGATACAACATATTATGACATCTAATTTTGACATTTTAAGAATCCTGCAAATCAAAGAGACCCTTGATCTTCCAACAACACTCTTACAAGGTAACACTACTATAGATGCCTCATCCAAGACACTACGTCACAGCCAGTTTTCCAAAAATCGCCTCTTGTGGAGGGAATCACAGACAGTTCACAACAGCACCATCTGGGTTAACTCCCATCGATGCGAGCCGTATGTGATGATCACATATCGCAGGCGGTTCTTATACAGAACCATCTACGATATTCGGTTACCATATCACGGACTTTTTTTAATAAGAACTACCTGTGATGAGTGAGATATCACATATAGTTTCTCTTTAAAACCGTATATGATAAGACGCTCATTTATTACCAGTGAGCTATTTTCCCCAACTCGAGCTTTGTCTTAAATTTTTAGTTCTTACACAAAGGCGGCAGGAGCTCCGGTGATTTTGTGTCTCGGAGTCCAATTGGTCCATAAGAGCCATGAATTTAGGGAGAATATTGTATATCCACTTGGTATTGATGATCTAAGGTTGATTAGTTCAGAAATTTGAATAATTTGAAAATCTAGCTTGGTGAAGAGAGAGAGAATGATCCAAAGCTTGGAGTAAGGCAAAATCTATTGTTGTTGTTTGACTTTTAGTTTATTAGCATATTACTTTGTTGAACATGTTGGTAGCTATTTAGGATGGTGAAAAGATAGAATTGTGGATGCATGGTTTAGATGATATATGGTGTGAAAACAGAAAAATGTTCAATTAATATTGTCTTTACTAATTTAATATTAATGATAGCTTTAATTGATGTTGTATTTATTAATGCTATATTACTTCTTATAATTCAAATTTGTAATTATAACTAGCTTGTATGTTTGGTAAATAGCAATCTTGTTAATTAAATAGAATATTGGTAATTAATATTTAGAGATAGTGATAACCGACATAGTAATGACATAAATTTAATTAATATTATATTAATTAATTTACTTTTAATTGCTACTTTCTACCATGCACATATAATAACAGTCAACATTTAACATGAATTTTAATTTTTTAAGTGTAGCATAGATATGGATCGAAGCTGGATATACGATGGTAACTGTTTAAGTGAATCTTAATGGTGTGACAGAGTTCATGAGAGCTAGAAAGAGGATAAATTGAACAGGGGGCAAGAATATATATGCTTTCCATGCAAACACTGCGAGAACCTACATATGTTCGTAGGGGTTTCATAGAGTGATATACATGTTGGATAAGTCATGGTGAACAGTAGACGTTACAGGAAGGTGGTAATGATGACATCGTGGAGGTAGAGAACTTATGGCAGATGATATCAATTCTGATTCAGATGAATATACGTCGTCCGATGATCGTGACCATCTGGATGAGATGCTGTGCCATGTAGAAGTGAACTATAATATATGGGAGTATGAGAAATTTAAAGTCTTGATGAGGGATTCGGAGAATCTTTTATTCAAGGAATGCAAGAATAAGTACACAAAATTGTCATAAGTGCTTGAACTATTAAAATTGAAGGCAAGCAACAGGTAGTCAGACAAGAGTTTCATAGTGTTGTTAGATCTCTTAGCGAACATGCTTTTGGAGGAAAATAAGTTGCCTAGAAGTACGTACAAAATCAAGAAGGTTTTTTATCCCTTAGAAATGGAAATACAGTGAATACATGCTTGTCCGCAGGACTGTATCCTCTTCCATAATGAGTACGCAAACCTATTGTATGTGCGATGTGCAAGTCATCCCGATAGAAGCGTAAGGATCAAGCCGATCAGGATGAGGGGGACGAGGTGGTGAAAGGGAGTCCAGCTAACATCATGTGGTATCTACCTATAATTCCTTGATTGAAGCATTTATTTGTGAACCCAAATGATGCAAAATGGTTGCGTTTGCATGCTAAGGAGCGCAAGAATGATGGAAAGTTTAAACATCTTGCTGATTCCATCTAGTAGAGAAACATCGATAGGAAATTTGAAGAGTTTAGTAGGGAACTATAACATCCCTAAATCAATAAGTATGGTTTTTGTGTGCATCATGGCACTCATGCATAAGTCAAAATTGAGAAGAATTTTGAACTTTTAAAATAATGAGGAGAAACTTTTAAAAATAGAAGAAAAACCCTAATTTGGAGAAGGCTTCAATTTTCAAAATCCAATTTTGGTTTCAAACTTCCTAAATAAAGCGTTTTGGAAAGTGTCCCAATTATCTCCATGTATATTATGGAACTATAGACAAATTTTTAAAATATAAAATGTTGGTTTGAATTGTCTAAAAGATTAAAATAGAAATCAAAAGAAAAACAAAAGAAAAGCAAAAACAAAAATAAATCTAACCCTCCCAGATGGGCCCTAGAAGATCAATTTCTTTCTCCCCCCTCGAACTAGGCCGGCGGTCCAGTCTTCTCTCTCCCGCACCCCGCCAGCTCAGCCCACTTCTCTCCTCAGCCCTCCCTGCCACAGGCCGCCTGGGCCTTCTCTTCTTGCCTGGCCTGCTCCCAGCTGAAAGAGCATCTAGGCCCCTAAGTGGTTTTGATGGTTAATGGCAACTCAATCTAGGATCTAATGTTTACAATGAGTGTAAGCAGGTTAAATAGATTCCAGGAAGAAGGGTCATCAAGGGAATGATGACCACCCAAACAGTACAAAGGTGGTTTCCAGGACAAGGGAATGGCTGTGCTAGGCAGTTGTGTCACAGCTGTGAAGAAGCCAGTGTTGTGCAAGGAGTTGCAAGCAAGTGATGGTGGCTTGATGCGTCAAGAGCCGTGAATACAGTTGGTGGCAGGTAAAGTCTAGATTTGCTAGTTTCTTTGAGTCCATAGGAAACACCCGTACTATCAAGAGGGATGAAGTAGTAATAATCTGTGGAGGATCTTTTGATCAATGCTCAGGGTGTTGGACAGTGGCACTGATGCTTTGAGGTCAGTAGCCCTGTGTCAACAGTTTTGCACAAGTGTGAAACTGGTTTTTGTTAGCACTCTGCAGTGCTAGCAGTAGAAAACCCTAGGGGTTAGAGTCACCGGTGTGACACAACTGTGTCACAGGTGGTCTAGCGCTCTATGACTCAGGTACATCTCTGTACCAGGGGAGAGCTTGTAAATGCTAAGGGACCTGCACTGCGATGGTTTGTCTGCTGAGTCAGAAGACTGTCGGAGGTTCTCTCCTTATTAGGGATCAAAGTAGTTGTATACTGAGGGCAAGTCATGTGCCAAGTGTTGGAAATATGCCCTAGAGGCAATAATAAAGTTGTTATTATTCTATTTTCATGTTCATGATTAAGTTTATGTTCTATGCTAAAATTGCATTGGTTCTTGAATATGAGATTCAGAGGAAAACCTAATTGCATGTGTGGAATAATAAACACCATTCAGATCCCTAGTCAGGCCTCTGGACTAGCTCATGTATTGTTGATGATCTTGTTTTCCTGATCATGGGCATTGTTAATGTAACAAGGATGCCGGCAATAATGGGAACACATTGTTAGGGTAACAATGGTGTTGGATAGACCCCTTATGAGATACTGCGAGATCACTTCGTCAATATGTTGTCAGTATCTTCTCATGATGTGTTAACGTTTACTTGCGTCCTTAGACCATGAGAATATCATAGACCCAGATACCGGATGGTTACTTTGGGGTCATCAATCGTTACGCCGTAACTGGGTAATTATAAAGGTGACTTCCAGGTACACCAGAAAGTATATCGTGGTTCTAGATATGTCAAGACTGGGATTTGCCCATCCGGCGATGGAGAGATACACTCTGGGCCCACTCGGTATTACGGTGTCCAGCATCGCCTGGCCAGGTATTGTGACTAAAAGGTTAGTCACGGGGATACCGGAATACGGAAACGAGAAAAGAGTACAAACCGGTAACGAGGATAACTAGGTATGGTGATCAAGGAGTTGATCACAGGGATACCGTCAAAGTCTCGCCTCGGGTTGTGTAATGTATCGTGAGGCAAAAGGAATTGTATGCGACAATACAAGGTTTGCTCGATAAAGATCTTCGATGATATGTGGGAGTCGTTATGGGTGTCCAGATCCCGCTGACGATTATTGACCGGAATGTATTCCGGACATGTCCACATATACTCGAACCTATAGGGTCACACGCTTAACGTTTTAGCGACATTTAGGAATGCTATGATTTATGGAGAACGAGAGAGAAGAGTTCCGAAAGTGTTTCGGATGATCTCGAAAGTGTTCCGGGAGGTCCCGGATGGTTCCGGTGATGTCCGGAAGTGTTCCGAAAAGTATTGGAAGGTTCTAGAAGGTTCTGGAAGGTTCTAGAAGGTTCTAGTGGAGTTGGACTCCAACTCCAACAGGGTGTCCCTGCTGAAGTAGGACTCCACCTGCCTAGGGAGAGCTGCCCCAACCTCTATAAATAGAGGGGCAGGGCACCTCAAAGGGTATCCCAAGCAGCCCCAGAGGCAGCCCTAGTCCTTGGACTAAACCCTAGGCCGGCCATCTCTAGATTGGCCACAGCCTTCTTTTTCTCTCTCTTCTAGATTGGATCTAGTACAGCTGCCGGCGCGCTACTGCTTCTCCTTCTCGTAGATCCCCGCTGTTCTTGTGTGCTGGTCCACACATTACCGCGGTGTCGCTGATCCGGTACGCGTGGATACCTCGGAGACGTCGTATACTTCGGCGTTTGATTGGGCGAACTATTCACGAGGAGATCGCTCTCGCGGCTGGGAGGTATAACCTAGCTGCGGGAGTCTGCGGACTTCATCGACATCGGCCAACTTCTCCGCTGCATTGACGTGATCGTCGAAGGTATGATATCGTTACCTACACCTCGATAGTGTTTCTTGGTTTGGTTCGTGCGCGGAAAAAATTTTGTTTTTCGTAGCGCGTTCCCTAACACCAAGACCGGGCTGAGTAGTGCTGCTACGTCAGTTAAGGGTTCACCTGTGTCAGCCTCCGGTGACACAGGTGTCGGTCTGCCCGAGCCGGTTATAGGTTGGGCGTAGTGTGTAGCTGTGTCACCGGTGCCTGTCACCGGTGGCTCACTTAATCCTACGTGGCAACAGTGTAACGGTCGGGTTCCTGCGAACCCTATATATAGGGGACCAGGGGAGGTCTTCGACCTCAACCATCCAAGCTAGCTCAAATCAGTAAAGCATATTCGACCGTTGCAAGCCTCTTTCACTCGGAACAAAAGCAAACCTTCCTAAGAGAGTTAGAGTCCTTGAGCAGAAGAGCATTTGGTTCCTCCAAGATTCGTTGCTGCTGAATCTATTACTCTTGGAGTGTCTACTCCTAGACGGGCGTAGGAGTTGCTGGTATCACCCAAGCTTGTGTGGGCTGAACCAGTAGTTTGTGAAGGTGATCTGAAGTCTACCTGCTGCAAGGCAAAAGGACTTCCACAAGCAAAGCAAGAGGCCTGATCGTCAGGTACTCGGAGAACAAGCACGATTCAGTGCTGGCTATCTCTTCGGAGTAGTCTCTCCAACGGAGACGTACCTCTCTGAGAAGAGCAGGGAACTTCGGTGAAAAACACCTTGTCTCTGAGTACTTACTGCATTACTTATAGTACTTGCTATTCTTGCATGCTTGTGTGATCTTCGACTTATTCTGTTCATCTGTTGTAGATCACCTTTTTACCTGTGCTATCTTAGCTGCGTCTCAGTTGCTATTGATCATATCTCTTACCTGTGTTAGCTACCTGTTACACAGCCAGTTAGGTTGCACATTATTTCTAAGTCTTTAGCTCACCTGTGTTAGCCACTGTGTGACAGCTACTTGTTAAATCATACATAATATCTTGCCTGTGCTGTTCACCTGTTACACAGTTAGCTCACCCTGCAACTAGCTAAGACTTAATCTGTTCAACAAAGTTAAAAGAAGTAATTTTAATTAGCCTCCTATTCAACCCCCCCTCTAGTCGGCACCTTCGGTCCTTTCAATTGGTATCAGAGCAGGTTGCTCTTTGATTTGGCCTAACAGCCAGAGTTAAAGGATGTCGGGCTATGAGGGTAAAATACCTGTCTTTAATGGGACTAATTATGCATTCTGGAAAAGAAAGATGCAAATGCATCTTATTGCCATTGACCCAGATGTATGGGAAGTTGTCTGTACAGGCTACAGGTTAGAAGACAACATCATGCCTACCATAAACGACAAGAGAAACATTCAGAACAATGCTAGAGCTGCCACAGCAATCTTCATGGGTCTACAGGAGCATGACTTCAACAGAGTCAGCACTATGGATTCTGCCAAGGATATCTGGGATACTCTGGAGCAGATCTATGAGGGCAGTGATACTCTAAAGAAGTCAAAGAGAAGCCTTCTGGAATCAACATTGGAGAGATTCGAGTATGAGCATGGTGAGGACATCAACTCCCTGTTCTCAAGACTCACAATCATCACCAACCAGTTGAAGGCCCTAGGCTCAAATCGGGTAGATGATGAAGATGTGGTGAAGAAGTTCTTGTCAGTGCTTCCTAAAGCCTACAGAACTCTTGTTCTCATGCTGAAGGAGAAAGATGGGTTCGACAAGATGAAGCCCACAGAAGTGCTAGGAAGGATCCTTACACATGAGATGGAACTCAAGCAAGAAGGCAAGCAAAGCTCTTCCCCAGCTATTAAGAAGAACATTGCCTTGAAGACCACTGCCTCAACGTCACAACCTGAGAGTGACAGCAGTGAGGAACTCAATGAGGAGATGACCAGTGGAGAAGAGAGTGAACTTATCCTCCTCACAAGAAATTTCAGAAAGTTCTACAAGAAGAAGAAGCAGTTCGAGTCCAGTGACAGATTCAAAGGGAAGAGGCTGTCCAAAGACAACAAGTGCTTCGAATGTGGCAAGGAAGGCCACTTTGCTGCTGATTGTCCAAACAAGAAGAAGGACAACAGTCAGTACAAGAAGAAGAAGGACTTTCATGGAAGAAAGAAGACCTTCAACAAGCACCCAACCTACTCCAAGAACAAGGCCACTGCTAGAGCCTATGTTGGACAAGCTTGGGTATCAGATGACTCAGGCTCAGAAGATGAATCTGAGGATGAAGGTCAGTTGCTGGAATCGCCATCAGCATGGCTGATGCACCCAGCTGTGACACAGCCAGGTCACACAGCTCCGAGGTCGACTCCAAGGATGATCAGACTCCATCCACTTCTGCCCCTTTGTGCCTTATGGCCAAAGAATCTAAGGTACTTACTGAGGATGACTTTCCAGATTATGCTGAACTAATGGGTATTCTGGAAAGAACAGATAAGGCATATGGCAGGGAAAGGAAGGAGAACATATCCTTAAGGGATAAACTCAGGGAGCTGAGGGAAACATGTGACGAGGTTTCTGATGATAGGGAAAACCTCAGGCTGGACCAGGAAAACCTAGAAATAGCTCATGAAAAGCTCAAGGCAGCACATGAGCTTCTCATCAAGGAGCATGAGGAGCTTAAGGCAAAGCATTCCATTTGCACTGATATTTCTTCTATATCTGTTAATGCATCTTTGCCTGCTCCTGCTATCATTGAGACATGCTTAAACTGTGCTAGTCATATAAATGTTCTAACATCCACAGGTTGTGCTATTGATAACTCTAAAGAGGCTTCAACCTCTACTGCTACTGACTCTGTGGATGCAGCTGAACATAACAAGCTCAAGGAGGAGCTTGAAGAGCTTAAGAGGCTCATGAGAAAAGGCCTATGCACTGCCAACATTGGCATGCAAAATTATCAGCTGATTAGAGCTGAGATGCTGAGAAAGAATGATGGCCGAAAAGGCCTGGGTTATGATTCCTCTGCAAATAAAGATAAACTGCCTGCTGTCACTAACTCTTATCTTGCAGCTAAATTTGTGAGACAGGCAGGTACAAGTGACAACAAATTTGTTGGTCACATGCAGAGAAATAGGAATGCAGTAAACATTCCATCTAACCCATCCTATGTCCTGCAGAAGGATAGAAAAGGGAAAATTGTGGCCAAGTATGTTGGTCGCAAGCACCTGACAAAGTGGTTACCTGCTATCTGGGTTCCAAAGGTAACAGTTGCCTGTGTCACAGGTATACTACACAGCTGTGTATCCACCGGTGTCACCGGCAACTCACACAGCCAGCTAACCCCTTTGTCTAAGGTTGCAGGTGATAGACAGCCAAAGAGGATTCATGTTATATCATCTGTTGCTAAGGCTGTTAATGTTAGAAACAGATATGCTAACCCATTAACTGCTGCTTCTGCTTATGGTAAATCTGCTAAGGGAGCCAAACATGTTTGGGTCCCTAAATCCCATAACTAATCTTGCAGGATACTGCCTCCAGTGGAACTGACTGGGTTGTGGACAGTGGATGTACACAACATATGACAGGAGGCAGAGAGGAGTTTGTAGAGATCACAAGTGAAAATCTTCCAAGCAAATATGTGATCTATGCAGATAACTCAAAGGGAAAGGTAAATGGCATTGGTAAAGTTGCCATATCTGAAAATCACTCTTTATCCAATGTTATGCTTGTGGATCAGATAGGCTATAGTCTGATGTCTGTGTCACAGCTGTGTGACACAGGTATGAAAGTTACTTTCTATCCTGATAAGGTTATAGCCTCTAAGCTATCTGATGATTCTCAAGTATTCAAAGGATGCAGGTCTGGAAAACTATACATTGTCAACTTCAATGAACAGCCTGCAGCAGCTCCATGGTGCCTCATGGCCAAGACCGGTGCTGGCTGGCTGTGGCACAGGCGGCTAGGACATGCAGGGATGAAGCTTCTCAACAAACTCAGCAAGCATGACTATGTCATAGGCTTAGAAAAGGTGAAGTTTGAGAAGGACAAGCCCTGCAGCTCATGTCAAGCCGGCAAAGCAAGTTGGAGCTGCCCATCATCCCAAGACTATCATGACCACCACCACTCCGTTTGAGCTCATACACATTGACCTGTTCGGTCCTACAACATATGAGAGCTTGGGAGGTAACAAGTATGGCTTTGTCATAGTAGATGATTTTTCTCGCTATACTTGGGTGTTCTTTTTGAAGGAGAAGACACAGGTTTACAAGAAATTCAAGCACCTCATTGTTAGAGTCCAAAATGAGTGGAAGGTAAACCTGGTGAAGGTCAGGAGTGACAATGGGACTGAGTTCAAGAACTCAAAGGTGGAAGCATTTCTGGACAAGCATGGAATCAAGCATGAGCTTTCAAGTCCATATGCTCCACAACAAAATGGAGTAGTGGAAAGGAAGAACAGAACCTTGATAGAGATGGCAAGGACATTACTAGATGAATACAAGACTTCACCAAGATTTTGGGCTGAAGCTGTCAACACTGCTTGCCACTCCATCAACAGGCTATATCTACATCCACTACTCAAGAAGACTTCTTACGAGCTGCTCACCAACTCCAAGCCTAATGTCTCATACTTCAGAGTATTCGGTTGTAAGTGCTACATTCTTAGAAAGGGCAAACGCCTTACTAAGTTTGAAGCTAAATCTGATGTTGGTATATTCCTTGGTTATTCTACTAACTCCCATGCCTATAGGGTCTTTAACACCTCCACAAAGGTCGTTGAAGAATCTATGGATGTGGATTTTGATGAGTCTTATGGCTCCCAAGGAGAGCAGATTGTTAATGATGTAGGGAATGTGGACATTCAGAAGAAATCCATTGGTGAGATCAGACCCACCATCAAGGAAGAGGCTGCCTCACCAATTGATCAAGAACCACTCTCTCCATCACTGGGTGAAGACATTGGAGATCAAGACATTGAGTTCGAGTACAACCCAGCCAATGATCAACTGGATGCAGAGGACCTGACTCAGCCAGCTGTGTCACAGGAAGAACCAACTGTGTCACAGGCATCTCCAACAGCTGTGACACAGGCGGTTAACCCCGATCCCCTTGTGATCAGCAGGCTGCAGAAGGATCACCCTGTTGATCAAATCATTGGTGCCATTAATAGGGGAGTGACTACTCGTTCTCGAATTGCTAATTTCTGTGAACATTACTCCTTTGTTTCCAGTGTTGAACCCAGGAACATCAAGGAAGCTCTCATGGATGCTGATTGGATAAATGCAATGCATGAAGAGCTCAACCAATTCGAGAGAAACCAAGTTTGGTCCCTGGTGGAAAGACCCAAAGATCATAATGTGATTGGAACAAAGTGGGTCTTCAGGAACAAACAAGATACCAATGGGCAAGTGGTAAGGAACAAAGCCAGGCTTGTGGCTCAAGGTTTCACACAAGTGGAGGGCCTGGACTTTGGAGAAACATTTGCTCCAGTGGCAAGACTTGAAGCCATCAGGATCCTCCTTGGTTATGCTGTTCATCATAACATCAAGCTTTACCAAATGGATGTGAAGTCTGCCTTCCTCAATGGTAAACTTTCTGAACTTGTATATGTAGAACAGCCACCAGGCTTTGAAGATGCTAAGAAACCTGATCATGTTTATAAACTGCACAAAGCACTTTATGGCCTAAAGCAAGCACCTAGAGCATGGTATGACACATTTGAAAGAATTTCTGATCAACAATGGATTTAAAATGGGCTTAGTAGATACAACTCTATTCACTAAGAAAAATGGAAAGGATTTATTTGTGTGCCAAATATATGTCGATGACATAATATTTGGCAGTACTAACCGCTCCATGAGTGATGAGTTTAGCCAGATGATGACCAAGAGGTTTGAGATGTCTCTGGACGGTGAACTCAAGTACTTTCTAGGACTTCAGATCAAACAACTCAAGGAAGGTACTTTTATCTCTCAAGAAAAATTCACCAAGGACATCATCACCAAGTTTGGCATGAAGGATGCAAAGCCTATTCATACTCCCATGCAAACTAATGGTCATCTGGATTTAAACACTGAAGGTAAATCTGCTGATCAGAAAGAGTTTAGATCCATGATAGGCTCCTTGCTATACTTATGTGCATCTAGGCCTGATATCATGTTGAGTGTATGCATGTGTGCTAGATTCCAAGCTAACCCTAAGGACTGTCACAGAGTGGCAGTACGCAGGATACTGAGATATTTGATTCAAACCACAGGGTTTGGTTTATGGTATCCTAAAGGTGCAAATTTTGAGCTAGTTGGCTATTCTGATAGTGACTATGCAGGTTGTAAGGTTGACCGAAAAAGCACCTCTGGTACTTGTCAATTCCTAGGGCATTCCTTAGTGTCCTGGTCATCCAAGAAACAAAATTCAGTAGCCCTATCCACTGCAGAAGCTGAGTATATAGCTGCTGGTAGTTGTTGTGCTCAATTATTATGGATGAGGCAGACCTTGAAAGATTTCAACGTATCTTTTAATCAAGTACCCCTCTTCTGTGATAATGAAAGTGCAATCAAGTTAGCCAACAACCCAGTACACCACCAAAGATCCAAACACATAGAAGTGAGGCACCACTTTCTGAGAGATCATGTTGAGAAGGGAGATATACAGCTGTGCCATGTAAGGACTGAAAAACAATTAGCTGATATTTTCACCAAGCCTTTAGATGAGACTAGGTTCTGTGCTCTGAGGAGTGAATTGAATATCATTGATGTCTCTAACTTGCAATAAAAAGGTTTGGCTTGGTGTCTAGCTCATATGTTTTTGCTGTTTATGCTTCTTACATGAACACCTGTGTTACTCACCGGTGTCACAGGTATGTGCTATACTTAGAATTAAGAATATCTCTTGAGCTATATGAGTGCACATTCCTGTGTACAAAGTGTTTCTAATCAACTCCTGTCAGCTTTAGCTTTGCTTGATTGTATTTCTGGCAAGCTGATATTGAGAAGATTCTATAAGGACATTCAGATAGTGTTCTAATGCTTTCTCTCTTATCTAAGTCTCTCTGTCTTGGTGCTCTATAGTTGAAATACTTGTCACCTGAGTCATCCATCTGTGTCTCAGGTGAATGCTTTTGAAATCCGTAGGTCTTAGGGTATCTTTTCTTACTCACCTGTGTCACAGGTCCATCTCTCAGCTGTGACACAGCCACCATATACCCCTTCGGCCTATATAAGACGTCGATACGTTCTCCAACAGAATCCACGTTCAACTCAAAACCCCAACTTCCGCCGTGCGCCAAAACCTCAAGTTTTCGACGAATTCGCGGTTTCCGCCCCACGCAATCTCTTCAACGCTTCGGAAAAGGCTTTCCATCGTGCTCAAGCTTCATCTCCTCCGTGCATTATCAACTCTTTGATCAAAGTAAGCTTCCGCAAGCCCTACTTTGCGCCTTTTCTTCATCGAGCACGTGAACTTGCTCTAAAATCTAATCCAACAGCGCATTGTAAGTGTTTAGGGTTGGTTTAGCTCTTGATCATCCCCCACAACTCATCTTGCTCAGAATTGATCGGCTAAAACCTGTAAAACCCTAGTTTTCTAAAATCTGCCTTCCGCCTCAGCACGTAGCTGTGTCACCGCTAGGGTCTCACCTGTCACACAGGCAAGCCTATTCAACAGGCAGAGACCTCGGTTGTTGCTAAGTCCTCACCTGTGTCTCCTCATCCTCACACAGGTGTCTCACACAGCTACTACCTTTTGCATCTTAGGAGCACCTCTTACCTACTTCTTCTCATCTATCTTGTTTCTTCAGATGTCTTCAGGGTCTGAGAAAGCTGACAGTGGGATGAAGTGGTCTGACCCAGAAAAGTCAAGCTTTGAGCTCACAATTTCAGATTCAGATCAAGAAAGAGAAAGGCTGAGACAGAAAGCTGCAGCGACTGAGAAGAAAAAGGCAAGCCAAAGAGCTGTCAGGGAGAGGAAAGCAGCTGCCAAGAAAGCTAGTCAATCCAGCTCTGCAAAAAGGGTTCCTGCCAAGAGAACAAGATCCTCATCAGCTGTTGAGCATACTTCCTTGGGCAAGGAGGCAGCCAAGAAAGGAAAGAAAACAGTAAAGAAGAGTTCTAAGCCATCTATTGAAGATGTGGTGTTGCCAAGGGGCACACTTACCATCAGAGAGCCTGCTCCAGAGCCTCAAGTGTCTCAAGAAGACCTTGAGCATGATAAGTATATCCTTGATGAATTGGATGCTTTGGCAGCAAGGATCAGTGAAGCCACAGATGAGAAAACCAAGAGGCAGTTGACCACCATCTACACTGCCAAGAGCTTTGAGCTTTCAGAGGCTGCTAGGCCTGTTACAATGCAAATCCCTGAACCTTCCAAAGAAGATAGAGCTCTCCTAAGGGAAATTGCTGATCTGCACAAGCAGCTACAAACAGCCACTTCATATTCAGCTGAGGTTGAGCTGAGAAAGAAAATTATTGAGACTCAGGAGAAAATCTCAACCAGCTGTCTGGCAATGCCATATTCTAAACCAGTTGAAGTGAAAGCACAATGATAGGGAACTTATCCATCAGATCAGTGAATTGATCCATAAGGCCAACTCTCTGCCCTCTGGTCTTGAGAAGCAAGCAATACAAGCTGAAATCAAGCTTAAAAGAGGCCTTCTGTCCCCTGACCTCAAGTCAGCTCGATCTTCTGCCTCAACTCAAAAATCCATGCCCAAAGGCCTGAGTTCAGAACAAAGAGACAGCATTCTTCTTCAACAAATCAATGAGCTGCTAGGCAAAGCAATGAGATTGCCCAAAGGTCCAGAGAAGACAGCCTTGATGGCTGAAGTAAAGCTCAAACAAAGTCAAGTATCTGCTGCTAACCAGCCAGATCCTGCAGTGCTATCTGCTCTAAGAGCCAAGAGAAAAAGGTCTGACACAGTTGTTATCAGCGAAGAGCCTCCAGCAAAGAAGCAGCCAGAACCAGATGTTGAAATCATCTCAGAAACCTCTCTAATCTCCAAGCCTACAATGAAAGATCAGCTGGACCAGCAGAAGGAAGCTCTCCAAGAAATTAAGAAGGAGATGCCACCACCTGTGTCACAGGTGGCCAGCCCAGCCAAGTCCGATCTACAGACTTACCAGAGGAGGAGCAGAAGAACATTGAGCTCTACAAGTGTAGAATCCCTCTCCTCTCTGGATGTGCAGAAGCAGATGTCTCCATCCCAGTTTCTTGTGTCTGAGGCTGAGGAACAAGCACCAAAAGAGGCCCAAGTGCCTTCATCATCAGTAGAGGCTGGATCTGTGAAGCCTACTGAACCTGCCAAATCACCAAGTCCACAGCTGTCTCAGCCAGCTGTGCCTCAGGCAGAAGAGGTTCAAGCCCAAGTGACCCACGGACTCCATCACCTGTGCCTCCGGCAGCTGACCCAGTCTCCATTGCTCAAGCACATGTGTCCTCTCCTGTGGCACAGGCACCTGACGCAGCTAGCCAAGAAGAAAGCTCAGAGAGCGAATCAGATGATGGTAGAGGAGTATCAGTAACTCCACCAAGGGCCAGAGAACCTAGGTCTGATTCTGACAAAGATTATCAAGCTGAAAGCTCATCCCCCAGCGCAGAATCAGCCACAGAACCAGAAGAGGAAGAAAGGAAGAACATGAAGACAGCTCACCCAGTCCCTCAGCTGCAGATGATGACTTGGAATCCAAGTATCACTACATATTTTCATATGCTCTGAGGACTGAGGTTAACCAAATGGTATTCATCTCAAGAGCTGCAGCCAAAAAGCTTTCTAAGAGTGATCCAAAGAAGTCCAAGAGCAAAGTTGCCTCAATGAGCACCAGTACATTCATCAAAATGAGGTCAATTTGCCCATACTTCTCTGAAGATAAGGAGTTCAAGGAACCATCTTGCTCAGACCCCAGATTTCACAATGATCATCAACGGGGTGTATATCATGAAATCTTATCTTCGAAAGGATTTGTTGACTGCAAGGCCATAGACTGGTCTGCCCTGAATGATCCCAGGCTGAGAACCCTACCATCTCTGATTCAAGCCTCAGGCCTGGAGTTTATTTGCAGTCTTCAACAGGATTATGACCCAGAGATTCTCAGAGAATTTTATGCCACAGTCTGGGTTGAACAAAGCAACCAAGATGTTATGCTCTGGAAGACTAGAGGTCAACTTCTGTCAATAACAGCCCCAGAGTTTAACAGTTTGCTACATGCACCAGTGGAGTCTGGAATGCCCAATCTTTTCAAGCTAGAGCCAGTCTCCAATGCTGATAGAAGGAAGTTCTACCCTAGGACCTTCACTTTTCCTGCCAAAGCCCCTCCTGAACATGTCTATTTCAAGGGCATCACCATCACAGCCAAGCATCTTGTGAAGATCATCAATGTTACTCTTCAGCCCAAGGGAGGCAACACAGATGCTGTGTATAACTCAGTTTGGCAGATTTTGGTGCACATTGCAAAGAACCAGCATTTTGATGTAGCCAGATATATCTTTCATGAGATAGATGCGGTTTCAGAAAGACAAGAAAGCAAAGCTGAGGTATGGATCGTACATCATGTACATGATCCTTCAACGCACAGGTCTTCTGGATTCCAACTTCGACATGACAGTGAAGACCATAAAGACCCAGCTCAGGCCTCAGGCTGATGACCATCCTGATGAGGTTGCTGTGCCAGCTCTGTTTGGCGATTCTCCTGATCCAGCTGTGTCTGCCCCCGGTGACACAGCTGCTCCCACAGCTCCTCAAGTGCCTGTCCCTCCGGTGCCAGCGCCTGAAGTCCAAGTGCCTACCGGTGTCACAGCTGAGTCTCCTGAAGCTGACCCAGCTGAGTTAGTGTCTGTGACACAGGTAGCTGAAGATGGCACTCTGTCCTCCTCTCTCATGTCTCAAGCAGCAGCCAGAGCCTACCAGAACAAGGTTATGCCAACACAGTTTGCAGCTCTGCGCAAAGAAAATCTTTAGCTCAGAACCAAAGTTGACAATCTGGACTCCAAAGTCGATCAGCTGTAGGCTCAACTGTCAGAAGTTCTCCAGCTGCTGAAGACCAAATTCCCCTGAATGTTTCTTCTCCTCATCTCCCTTTCTGGTGTTTTAGTGTCAAAGGGGGAGAGAAAATGGTAGTAATAGTGCAAGGGGGAGAAGTGCTAAAGGGAGAGATATAAGAGAGAGAGTATTTTGGATATAGGGGGAGTAAACCTTTGTATCAAGACTTGTGTTTTAATTTCTGATTCTTCTGTCTTGATTACAATTAATCTTCATGATATGCTCTAATATCGTAATGTTCATCTTTAATGAGTTTAATGAGCTCTGATGCAGTAATGTGAGCCTTATTCAGCTTTGATCTGGTACATATGCTTATTCTGAATAATTGCTCTGATGCTTTGCACATAAATTTACTCTGATTCATATGTCTACTCTAAATTTGTGCTCTATTTGTGCTCTGATACACATCTATATGCTCTGTTATCATAACTGGAATGCTCTGATTAAAACTCATATATTCTAGTTATTATAACTGCATCAGAAAAAAAATATCAGTTCAGATATATCCTTTATGTCATATGCTCTGATACATATGCTCTGAAATGACATATGCTCTGATACACATTCTCTAGTGTAAGTTGTAAGAACCAGTAGTTTATGAAGGTAATCTGAAGTCTACCTGCTGCAAGGCAAAAGGACTTCCACAAGCAAAGCAAGAAGCCTGATCGTCAGGTACTCGGAGAACAAGCACGATTCAGTGCTGGCTATCTCTTCGGAGTAGTCTCTCCAAGGAGACGTACCTCTCTGAGAAGAGCAGGGAACTTCGGTGAAAAACACCTTGTCTCTGAGTACTTACTGTAGTACTTATAGTACTTGCTATTCTTGTATGCCTGTGAGATCTTAGACTATTCTGTTCATCTGTTGTAGATCACCTTTTGACATGTGCTATCTTAGCTGTGTCTCAGTTGCTATTAACCATATCTCTTATCTGTGTTAGCTACCTGTTACACAGCCAGCTAGGTTGCACATTATTTCTAAGTCTTTAGCTCACTTGTGTTAGCTACCTATGTGACAGCTACTTGTTAAATCATACATAATATCCTGCCTGTGTTGTTCACCTTTTACACAGTTAGCTCACCCTGCAACTAGCTAAGCCTTAATCTGTTCAATAAAGTTAAAAGAAATAATTTTAATTAGCCTCCTATTCACCCCCCTCTAGTCGGCACCTTCGGTCCTTCCACCAGCCCACTCCCTCCCTCGGCCTGCCCCGCACCAGACTCCCCCTTCTCCCTTATTCCCTCTGGGCGCTGCCCTTATCCACCAGGGTAGTCGCCGCCACAAGCAGCTACGTGAGCAGCTCTCCACCGCCACGCGCCGCATGCCGCTTCTTCCTCGGCCACCTCCTGCTTCGACCCGAGTGCCGCCTCCTCCCTCTTATCCCTGAGCTAGGATCCTTTCTCTTTCCCCCATTTTCTCTTATGTGCCCGCCCCTTGCTCTCCTCCTCGTCGCCCCGACGTCGCCAACCACCCGAGCCCAACGACCCAACGCCACCACCTCGCTATTCTGCCGCCCGTCCTCCTCGCCATCGAGCCGAGCTTGCTACCCCGCCGCCCCTCCTTCTTCCTGATGTACTGCCTCGTCACCGTTTGCCTCGGTGCCGCCTCGCCTCTACCCGAGCCAAGCCAACCGCATCGCTCTTCTCTGCCCTAAGCCCCTCGCCGGTAAGCCCACGCCGTCGCTCCAGCCTTGCGTCGCCACCACTTCCCCTAGCCCGCGCCACCGCTTCACCGTTTAGCCTGCCGGCAGCGGCGGCGTAAAGCCAATCGGACCGAGCCACGTGGCATTAACAACCCTTAATATCGGCTGATGACTACAATTAATACCATAATTACTGTTCTGACACATTAATGACTATATTAACATTAATCTGACATAATTAATGTTTAACTGATGATTAAAAATTAATATTCAGTTAAGTAATTAATGACCGTAATTAATGTGTATCAATGCACTGTTAAGCTCAAATTGAATCTGTGCATATGACAAATGAACCCCACACGGTAGATTTTAAATAAAAAGAATAAAGAAAATAAAGAATCTATAACAGTGGACTCCACCTGTCATTGACCCGAGTCAAATTGACCAGAGTTCACCATGGGGCCCACATGTTAGTGACTGTGGCTAATATTGAATTGAGTAATAAAATTCTTTGTTATTTACTATTCTTTTTATTTACTAAGAAAAATATAAAAAAGTTATTAAATTGATTAAATCTTAGAAAAATCATAGTAAATCCATTTTTAATCAGAAAAATACAAATAGTGTATCAAAATGTTCACAAAAATGAGATCTACCTAAATATGTCATTTTCATACATGTTTGCATACTAGAAAAAACATAAATGACTAAAAACTCAAATTAGGGTTTCCTGAGTAGCTAGAAATCTTCGAATCGCGATATCTCGAGCATCTAGACTCCGATTAAATTGATTCCACTTGTATTAGTCTTTGTTTTCAATCCTCTATGTCATGATATACATTTCATATCATGCTGATGTTTATCATTTTGATATTTATTATTGCACCTCTTTTCCAGTGTTTTCGTTCTTCACGATAGAACCTGAAGATTCCGAAGCATATAATCTCGAGCAAGAGCAAGACCTTATTGCCGAGCCACAAGGCAAGCAACTCCTTTGAACATATTGTGATCGCCCTACTACTTGCAAAGTATTATTTGTTTTCAAATCCATTATCTCATGCGTTCAAATTATACTTCTATTAGGTATTAATCTTATTCTTTGCATGAACTTACTTTGTCGCCTAATCAACACCACCACATCCAACCTAATTAGAGTAGTGTAGTTAACACCTCTATATTGATTATGTTGTTAATTATGCTTAGACATGTAAAAGTTCACCGAAAGTAACTAATGAACTTGATTAATCATTATCAGGCTTAGACGAGAGGCCATGGCTAGGAGCATGGTGGGTTGTCTTAATTTTTTCCACAAGGACCGGTTCCCGGTGTCCTTTTGAACCAAGATTTGCATACTTCTACACGGATGGTATAATGGGCCATCCACGACTGAATAATTTTGTCTAGACTTAAGTTATGAGCTGCATAGTTTACCGTTTCCATTTGTCGGGTGATTGAAAAATGATGTGATGTGATTCCTCAATATAGGTGTAAAGGTTACACATGGTCCGAGACCGACGATGTATCACCTACTACAACTTTTGGGACTGTGTCAGGGTGCCAGCCGGACTGGTGCACACGGATTAGCCCATTAGGGTGGCTCATACTCAAGTCAAAAACATTGCAAAAGTCGTGTTCGATCACACTCTGCTAACACACCTCGTGAAGTGTGTATTTGGCCTAGCATTAAGAGTCGATCGATATGTGTAGGTAAAGATGTACATCCCTATAGGGTTTGAACTATTCGAATAGCCACGTCCGCGGTTATGGACAGCTTGGTAAGAATCCGCATCGAATTAGACAACTACAACAATACTTTAAAACATGCCAACTCTAATGTTGAGAAGTTAGCGATTGCTTCCTCCTTGTGGTTGAGGAAGAATCGAGGGTTAAGTGTATGGTGTTCTGCAATAGATTTCGTTATGAAGATTTGACTCATCTACTTTAAAAATAATCCAGTAGTCGGTTTCTTTCTACTCAAAGAGTATTGTCAAATGAATAATTGGCTTTCCGCAAAATAGTACACAATCACCCCTTTTTTTGAAACCTGTTGCATCTATCACTAATTTCCCTTGTAAATCTTGCGTAGTACAATTTTTGTACTCATCTTGCAATTGTTGATAATTTTGTGCAGAGGAAATCATCCCCTCAATGGATGGTTTCTATGTAGAGATCAATGCCCAGGACGACTAGTCGTTGGGAATCCCAGGCAGTGGTCCTGCCCAGGGTTCGGCAGCATGGTTTGTTTTACTGTCATCTTTTGGCCCTACTTTTTGGCTTCTTAGCCATATTAAACCTTCTGTTGTGTAATGAACTCCTGGTGTGAATTATGTTGTTAAGTTTAAGAACAACTAGTATTATTGCAGTTTCAGTTGTAGAGTTGCTGTTATGTTACTTGTTTGTTCTTACCTGCCTCATGTGCTCTGCGTGTATGATATTGAAGCACATGGTGCGGGTCGGATTTCAGAGTCTATATCATAGAATTATTAGGTTTAATCACCCCTGTGAAGTGACTCTTCCACTGGGAGTTTGAGAACTATATCATCATACTCCAGCCGAGCATTAATTTGCCGGGACAAGTTTGGGATTGATGTTCCGGCTTAGTGAGAAAAGAGTGAGGAGACCATATCACCCTACTTAATCTGTGCATTAGTTTGCCGGAGCAAGTTCGGGGTTGACGTCTTGGGCTATTCGAAGCCATATCACTCCACTCCTCTTGGAATTGATACCCAAGGGTTGAGGTCAGGGTTGACGTTTCGACTTAGCGAGTGATTTCACTTAAGATTCTCTGTTACGGATTTTGGGTCCCGACAGGAACCAAGAAACATAAGGTTTGTATTGAGCACAGATGGAACGAATCCATTCAGACACATAAGCAACCGTCATAGTACTTGGCATATGAATATCTATATCTATAACCTTCCTCCTTGGTGGTATAGTGAGCTTATCTTTACCATGTAAGTTTCAGTGACATACCTCTCGTGGTGGTCGAACAGTGCTTATATCAACAACTTGATATGAACCTGTCATGGTTAGTAGAAGACAAAAAATAAATCACAAATATATGTTCCTATCAACTATTAGGATATGGTGACAAGTCTCTCGAATTCAAGCCTAGTACCAAATTCTTACTCGTTCTTACCAATGCAACATGAGGTGACCAGCGTACTAGTGTCGGCTTCAAACAACTGATGAAGATTGGATGGAGCGATGGCCTGACTCAGTAATGTTGGGACCTTTACACTTGGTAGAAAAGTGGAGCTAGGTAGGCTCAAGTATGGTAGCAAGGATTAAGAAATTATCAAATAAAAATACAAGTTGAAAAGACGCTTAAAAATATAAATCTTTGTTGCTGGACTTTCAGTAGCACCAGCTAAAATAATCCTAAGCGTAGATACCGAATAGCAAACAAACTAACATGGCAAGATCAGCAAAAGAAAACAAAAAATAGAGGGGGTGGTCTGACCAGCCTAAGGGGATGGTCAGACTAGTCAGTGCTGAGGATTTTTTCACCCTTTTTTATGGCATTCTATGTGGCTTCTTTTTCTTTTCTTTTTTTTTCACCTCAGCATTAGCAGAACGTGTCGGCGGAGTGTCGCACGACACAAAAGAGGGAATGGTCAGACCTCCACTCTTCGGCGGTCAGACCTCTATTCAGGGGTGGTCAGACCTCTACTCCAGGGCGGTCAGACCGGCATGTGCGGTCAGACTGCTGTTCTAGTGTAGTCAGACCGACCAGGAATCTTGCATAAGGGACCATGTGTACACTTGGAGAGGGGGTTAGACCGGATGTTTTGCCTGGTCAGACCGGCTGAACCAATTTTGTGAGCTGGACTCGGATTTGATCCTGATTAGGTTTCCTTGACCTTCCTTTTTATCCTATGTGGCTTTCTCGTTCTGCACTTGTCCGAAGGATGGATTGATCTCCTTCTTCTTTCCTAGGATGAACCCTAGATGGGGTCGGTTTCTATCGGTGTTGTTGGCGACGACCGTGGCATTTGTGACGGTAGCGGTGGCGACAGTGAGATGAGTGGCGTGGATGATGATAGTGCTATTAACAGTGACGGACGCAGGTAATGACTGTGCGGAACGACGATGGTGGTAGCAGAAAGGAGGTGATGCTCAAGAATCATGCAGGACGGTTAGACCAGTCTGGAAGCACAGTTAGACTAGTGTTGGAGAGCAGCCAGAACAGCTTCGGAGGGCGGTCAGACCGGCAGACCGTCGTCGCTTATTATGTAGCAAAGACAAAACACGGCAAGGAAATAGTGACCTACTGCTCTCTTTCTTATTTTCTTGGATGAACATAATAAAGGTACAACAAAAAAAAGTTTGATCTAGTAGAAAAATTCTAACTATGAACCAATCGAAGACCAACAACTCGACATGATTAATACAACAAACATTCAACAATGCAAGTACTAGATTGAAATTGTTGGCTTAGATTGGTTCGAACAAAGATAAACTAACCCTATTTTTATGGCACTTTTTGGATGATAGGAAAAACAATCTACTAAAAAAAATTCTCTCACCGAGCAACCTGGCGCTTAGATGCCACCTGATGTGAACCGGGGTTTTCGATCTTCCGATGAGAGGGATGACTACGATTTTGAGGATTTGACCCTCATGATTTGGCTATCAACTGTACAAGGAGAATTGTACACGACTGATATCCATGGTAATCACTAAACCAACTCCACGAGGTTATCGACCTTGCTAGAAGCATGATTGACCTATCCATGAAAGATTTTTTCTGCAAGAAAATCAAAGAATAAGCAAGAAGGTAGTAATGTAAGCAATCTGAAATTGCGACAGTCTTCACAATAGGTGTATTTGGCGCTAGAGAAGATCCACATAGCTACACTATTAACTAAACAAAGCCCCATGAAACCAGAGACGTTCATGGGGTATTTATAAGCAGAAAAACACCCCTGAACTTACTCAGACTCTAAATCAGTCGGTTTGACCAGTCCCACCAATTTTCGTTCACCAACGACTCTAGAATATAGGACTCAGAGGTTAACAAAGGCTTGACCATTAGACATATAATAGGACTCTAAAATACGAATAAATATTTACTCTTTCATCTCTTTTGACCAAAGTTTCATTCGATCTTCTATTAGGTTTCTCTGGCCATCATCACCATGTTATCATGGAGGTTTCAGGGTCCTGAAGTCTCATCACTTAAGTCTCTCCTGCTCTCAAAAGCTTAAACTTAAACCTTATCTTACTCTTGAAGGTTGCTAGACCTCCTCTTGTTCTTTGTAGCTTGTACATGAAAAGCAGGGAAAGTAAAGAAAATAGTGATAATAGCGGTTATATCCATAGATGTCATATCCTCATTATATAATTTACTCGTAAGAAAGTAACTCCTTTGATACATAGGATCTAAAAAATATAAGAATAAAAACAACACAATATAAAATAAGATTGCAAATGCAAAGCAAAGCTATGAGAAACACATAAAATTGTGCTCGTACGATCTCTAGGAGTTTCAAAAAGATGTTGTGGTGGATATTTACATCTCTACCAAATTCCTTTGATTTCACAGCAATGTTAGACTACTCCTGTGGAATTTGATTGATTGATTTCTACCATTCAGACAACCTATTTAAGAAACATAGATTGCGATCATCCAAAAGGAAAACTTTAGGTGCACATGAGTGCCTGTGCTCTTCGTTCAACTACATATTTTGAAAATTTCTGAGACAATTTGCTGGTGTATATTGTTTGATGATATTGGAGCATGTAAAATTTCAGTCAAAAATATGTCCAGCTGTGCGCCCCACAAAAAAGATAATTTTGTATATATTTACACAATCTGCTTTAGACATTCATCCCTTCTTCTTTTTTTAATGAAAACTGAAATGGACATATTTTTTGGCTCAAATGTCTTGAATTCATACTCCATCGGACAATGTATGTACAATTTTTTTTCTAATTTTTTAAAACTTGTAAACATGTTTTTTGATGTTTTTCAAATCAGCTGAGTGCGTAGGCCAAGTCCGCTCTCTTACTCCAGAAATACTAGGAAAAGGTTTTGAATCGAAGAGTTTCCACCCGCAGTCAGTAGTACAACACACGAACTTGGTCACCGCGTGCTCCACCTCTCCCTCCCTATGGCCGCCGCCGCCCGCCGCCTACTCCGTCCCACCTCCTCCACCGCCGTTTCCAGCACCCACCGCTTCCTCTCCTCCACCGCTTCCCCACCTCCCAACCGCAGCCCCAACACGAACAGCCCCGTCGCCTTCGACTGGTCCGACGACGACGAGAACCCCTCTGCACCTCCACCCGCATCCCCGGCCAAGAACCCCAATCTGCCGCCGCCCTACGACCCCTTCAGCAAGAAGCCCGCGGTCGCCGAGCCGGCCGATCCCACCAACCTCCAGGAAATCTTTCACCGGATGCGCACCGAGGGCCTCACCGACTATGCCATCAAGATGTTCGACGGATTGTCCAAAGACGGACTCACCCACGAGGCGCTGGCTCTCTTCGCGGTCATTAAGGACAAGGGCGCCATGCCCGACGTCGTCGCCCACACTGCCGTCCTCGAGGCCTACGCCAACGCCGGCCCACTCCACTGGCGCGACGCCGTGCGCACGTACGACCGCATGCTCTCGTCCGGGGTCGCGCCCAATGCGTACACGCTCGCCGTGCTGGTCAAAGGGCTCGCGGCGAGCGACCGGTGCGCCGAGGCCGGCAAGTACCTGGTTGAGATGCTCGACCGCGGGATGTGGCCCAATGTGGCAACGTGCCTGGCCGCCTTCGAGGCGCACGTGAGGATGGAGAAGGTTCAAGAGGGGAAGGCGCTTCTGGAGACGATGAAGAAGAAGGGGTTCACACTGGACGAGGAGGCGGTGCGTGGCGGTACGGTGAAGCGCGGGCATGTGTTCAGGGGCGTCATAAACTTGCTCTTTGGCAAGTGATGCCGGTACGCATTGTTTCTTGATGTAGGAAATGTTGTGGCAAGAGACAATTGTTGGGTCACAACCCGCCAGGATTCTACTTGAAATGAAAATGTCTACTGTCTTCTGTTGCACAAAACAGGGTTGATGTTCCATCTTGCATGGCTTGTTTCTCCTTGCAATTAGTCTTTAAAGTTTAGAATGGGTAATCTCCAAGATTACTTCTTTTGCAATGTACTAGCGTTGTTTTGCCCAAGGGAGTATAGAACTGTGGGCAATGGAAAAACATGGATATATTACTCCCAAAGCCAGCACATATACAATCCTTTTCCTTTTGGTTATTACAGTATAGTATTGCTTTTTGAAGCAGTAGAGTTTCGAAGGGAAAAATAATGGATTAATTAAAAAGACCGAACAAATCACTCTGCCTGTATCTTAATTAATTATCCTGTGGCATTTACACAACTGCATTAAACAAGATTGTTTGATGCAGCTATTGAAATGGTGTATTGTTTTTATAATAGCATACTCTTCTATGGAGACCTGTTCTTAAAGAAGATTCATCAGGTATTTCCATTACTATGCCACTCCATGAATTTTGTTCCACTTAATCAACCCCCTTTGTTATGAAATATCTCTTGAAAACGAGTTGAAAATATTACTCCCTCCATTTGCAAATATCTGTCCTGGCGATTTTTTTAATTTGACTATTGAAATTTAGAAAACCGTGGAGATTGACATCTTGATATTAGTATTACTAGATCCATCATGAGATAGGCTCTCAACATATATAAATGTTAAAGTGATACTCTGAAGACCATGTCAATGCTCAAAACAACATATATTTCGCTATTTGCAATCAGAGGTTGTATTTATTTTGTCCTTGTTTTGCTCGGTCTCTGGCATGACTTTCTGTTATACAGAAGTTTTGTCGATGGCGGAGCCAGGATTTGAACCCTCTGGGTCTAAACTTACACAACAAGATCTTAAAGTACAGTTTTCTCACTACTTCAAAACATTTACGTGGTTGATAACATGTAATATAAGGAGATTGCTATTGTACATACAACTCTTAGTTACGGAAACATTTTGAACTTTTCCATCTACTAACATTTTTTCCACTAATCCACCATTCACAATTGTAGGATGATTATTGAATATGGGAGAGGTGTATGTAATGTTCATAAAGTAAATACACTTGTTGTACTGTTGCCACTCTTATAATAAATACTTTTTGTATAACAGCTACTGCAATATGTATCATAATTGTTTCTCTTCTTATTGATAATCACATTTCAAATTTGGCGACTGCCCATGGATTTATTCTCGTATACCCTAAGACCCTGAAAATAGCAAGTCAGCAAGACAACTTTCAAAACCAAGAAATTGGCATTTAGGTGCTGACTGTATGTGCGAACCTGTCTGAGATGTGAGAATGAAATAGTGGAGTTGTTGAGGATCAAGGAGGTGGTGCGACGCATGGAACTTCTGGCATGCCTGCGTTTAGCTGTGGCAGTCTGCGTTTTGTGGAGTAAGGAGTGAGATAGAATGAGAGACTTAGGTTTGGCATTAGGAGTTTATTTTGGTTGGGTTTCTTGACTGGGCGAACTGAAATACTTCGAATGGGTTTTCTTACTGAAAACATGTGGAGCCTAACCTCTGTTTTGTACTGATTGTTTTCTCCTGTCATGTTAACTGATTTTTTTATTTATAAATGAGGTCAGTTCACTAGGCAGCTTCGCCATTGCCTTTCTTATTGCATGACATGATGCTAATAGGAAGCCAAAGGAAAGAGGAATTAGCTGGCATCGAGGCTAAGTGATGGGAAGTAGTAGTGAAGGCGATGATCATGTGAATGCCTCCCACATATACAAGCCTAAAAATGGCGATGGGGTGAGAGGGAATCCCCTGGGTAAATAGTCTTGTTGCCATCACTATTCATGCCTTTAGGAGTGGTAGAAACAACCGAACTTAGCATCATTAAGTTTGGAAAAAATTTTGTTTAAAATTTCAGTTCTTTAAATAGTTTTCCTTTTTGTTGAAAATCAAATTAGATATGCACTATTATTTTATGACTTCTCCTTAGCTATGTTTAGGATATTGTTATTGTTGAAAACAAAGAGAAAAATGCAATTGGTAACTTCACTAGGTTGGTTGTGAGATGCATTTCAAATTATAAATTCCTCAGTTGAATCATGGTTTGGTACACAGATCTATTGAGATTAATTATTGTGATTATATATTAATAAAGGATGTGTATTTGTTTCCGTATGCCTCCTTTTTTAAGTACTTCATCTTGCCTGGTTCATAGGTTATTTGTCAAATGCATTTTTTCCCTGGTTCAGATTGGATTCTAGTGCACTAGATCCCTTCTCTATGGGTATGTGATGATGGGTTCTAGTGCACCCCGAAGGCTCGCTGCTGCTTCCTCTGATCTTTTGCCTCCCACCTCTTGGTGTGGTCGTATTGCTGCCGCTTGTACTTGGTCTAAATAGTTTGGTCTTGCCGGTTGTGAGTGTTCTATTTCAGACATGAATGATGTGCTGGCGTGCTGCAACCCGTCCTGATGTAACTTGCTTTTGCGTGCGAAGGAATGGCATCCAAGCGTTTCCTGCTTCCTTGCTTGTGTGTGCCTAGGCTGCTGCCGGCTGTCCCAAGCAGCTGAGTGAGCTGCTGCTCGGTTAAAGAGAAGAGTGACATGTGCATGTGGTGTCTTCATGTAGCAGCTGGTAAATTACAAATGTGCAATTCTCTGCCGGATCAATCGACTGTGGTCTGTCAAGTCTAGATGGCTTTTGTATTGTGTAGGATCGGATGCATGCACTTGTTGCACAGAACAGGTGACAACTGACTGAACAGCTTGGGCTTGCACTTGGAAAGCTAGCGCGACATGGCTTCAGCTGAACTGTACGTATTGTAGATGCAATATGTCGTACGTGCGGTCGGCAATGCGCCATCTTCTAGATTCTAGAGGCCAGGTCGCTACAGTAGGAGGCATCACCAAATTCTCAGCTTTTTTCCCTAGTGCTTTAGCAGTGAATCGTACGATCGATACGCGTAGGCAACCGCACGTACGACGAGCTTCTTGCGAATGTGAATATGTGATCTGCTGAAAAAGGCAACTCGTGTTGTGTTGTCGAACTGGGCCGTGTCTTCAGAAGAAAGAGCGCCTTTCATATTGGAGGGTGCACAGTTGTGATGCTGACAAGATTGGATGGCTCAGTCACATCAGAAATTCTTCTTTAAGTTTCTGTTCTATTCTTATGATGTATGGGACTGAGTAATTTGAGATTAGAGTCAACTATTGTTTGTGCGGTTATTCTCCGTACATCTTCATGCAACTACCGTGGCTCTCGAGGGAGGTAAATGTCATCACTGTACAAGGCAGAAATATAATTTCACAAGTAGTAGGACGTCTCGGTCTTATCAGAGCCATTTATTATACTTTAAGATTCGTGTCAATACTTTGTAAAACAATCCCACAAAACTCCTCTACTTGTCCAGTCCTCCTCTCTTTCTCTAGTGAAGTGTTCCTGAAACACTCCACCATGCTACAAAAGTTTTGGCAATTTTGTATAGAAATTTGGTACATTTTCATACCCTTCGCGTATAGCTCTCGGAATTGAACAGAATTATAACAAATTCGTACATTTTTCATATACCATTTACTCAAGAAATGGTTCAGATTTGGAGCATGAACCATCAATAAATTTACAACAAATTTGGAAGAAACTTTCTAGCTCAAATAAGTCATCATGAAAGGCTCTGGACCTATAATATTTCTCATGGAAACTTTTTAGCTGAGATGTCCTATAGGTGGAGCTGAAATGCACAAGCGGAAGGTTATAAATGCAAATTATGTTGTAAAGTGGTTATTACGAATCTCAAAGCATAATGGATGGTGGAAATAAGCGTGGAACATCCTATTTCTTGTGGGAAATGTGCTTATCGTGCAAGATTGTGTGTTTGATGAGCGTCTATCATGGAGATGATCGTCCTAGAAACAAAATTGCTAGATACCATGTCAGTAAAGTTTTCTTTGAAGGAATATTTCAGTAAAATTATTTGCTATGATAAGAAAGACATTTTACAAATTTAACTAGCATATTGTTCAGTAATCTAATGGTCAAAGTTGAATCATGCAAATCGAAAAAGTAGAAAACACTACTTCGAAAGCGGAGCAAATCAGCACACTCCAGGATTAGATGAAAGCATATAGAAATAACAGAGGCTGGCTGGTAGCCCGGGGCAATTCTCTATCAATTCTATTAACAGTTACACAACTTCTAATTGTCAGAAATAGGCCCTAATAATACTGGACATAACCAACCAGGCACCAACCCCTTTGTTTTGGCCAGTTGCCGGTTGCATCGTGGGCTGCAGTTAACATTTGCAACACCACCCTTTTGCAGCCAGAGAGAAACTTCAAATATGTGGTTTGCATCCTCAAGAGGAGCACTCCTGAATTAACTCCTCGGATCCTAAAAATAACACACATGCAACACTCTCATGACTCATGATAGTTAGTTTCCAGCTTAAACCAAAATCAATCGCTCATCTCTCCAAATCTCTGATGCTGCCCAGAATCAGATGCACTCTTGTCATCTCCCTTGTGACTAACTGACTGTCGTCGTCTGATCTCATCTCCCCGGGCCCCGGCCGGCCAGCCGCATAAAATACTAGCTAGCATGCAATGAACAGATACATGCAAAGCACCTCTGCCCCTCCCTCCCCAACGTTCCTGTTCGGAAGGGATCGTGTGCATATATACACGCAGACGTAGAGTCGTCCGCCCATGGCAGCGGCGGAGGAGGCCGTGAAGCCGATGAAGGCGACTTCGGACGGCGTGTTCCAGGGGGAGAACCCACTGCACTCGGCGCTGCCGCTCGCCATCCTGCAGATATGCGTCGTCGTCGTGCTCACTCGCGGGCTCGCCTGCCTCCTCCGCCCGCTCCGGCAGCCGCGCGTCATCGCCGAGATCATCGTGAGTTGCCATGCATGGTTTCCTCTTCTCATACTTACGTCGGCTCATTAATGTTGGATCGATCCGGTTGGGTTCTTCAGGGTGGCATCCTGCTCGGCCCGTCGGCGCTTGGCCGCAGCAGCTCGTTCCACAACACGTTGTTCCCCAAGGAGAGCCTGACGGTGCTGGACACCCTCGCCAACATCGGCCTCCTCTTCTTCCTCTTCCTCGTCGGCCTCGAGCTCGACCTCCGAGCCATCCGCCGCACCGGCGCCACCGCCCTCGTCATCGCCGTCGCCGGCATCTCCCTGCCCTTCATCCTCGGCATCGGCACCTCCGTCGTTCTCGAGCACACCGTCAACCGCGGCGTCCCCACGGGGCCGTTCCTCGTCTTCATGGGCGTCTCGCTCTCCATCACCGCCTTCCCCGTGCTAGCGCGCATCCTCGCCGAGCTCAAGCTCCTCACCACCAACCTCGGCCGCATGGCCATGTCCGCGGCGGCCGTGAACGACGTCGTCGCGTGGATACTTCTTGCCCTCGCCATTGCGCTTTCGGGCAACGGCTCGCCGCTTGTCTCGA